>JAZHYW010004455.1:0-95611 GCA_037355805.1 Ixodes ricinus
TGCTAAGCGCGAGCTAGTGCTTTGAGGTGAAGCTGCACGGCGGCTGCACGGGGCGCTCGTGAAGCAAATGCTCTAGTCAAGCCAGTCGAGGCTGGCCGCCTCGCGCTTGGCAGCTAAAGCCTTCGCGGTTAGTCCATGCTAGGGTGAGACGAAGTATAGTTCAGCGCTTGTCCTGTGTTTTCTTCTCTGTCTGTCCTTGCCCTAGTCGCGCTGTAAGTAATAATGAAAACAATTTAAATTTCTACACACCAGAGACCAAATAGCCAATACACATTAAAAATAACTAATAATTAAATAAATCATGCAAAGACAACTAAAGAAAATAATACTAATAATACTAATAATAATACTTTGCATGATTTATTTAATTATTAGTTATTTTTAATGTGTATTGGCTATTTGGTCTCTGGTGTGTAAAAATTTAAATTGTTCTCATAGGCCGATCTCACCAGCCAGTTTGACTACGCCACCGCTGCCGCGATGCATGGATGGAACTTTAGTCATTTTGCACGTGCGACAACCTCACTGGGGCACTGCGCGTGTAAAACACGAAAAGGCACAAGCCCTCGCGTGCACGGCCCTCTGCCTCCTGAGAACTAAAGTTATGACGGTGTCACGCATGCGCCGAACGCCTAATGAGATCGGTCCATTAACGGCAAAGGTGAAGAAGTTGAAGATTTGAGGAAGAAGAAATATAGAACTGAGTTGATAGTCAGCGCTGCGAGTCTGTTTGCTTCTTGTGTGCATGTGAGTGTGACTGTTCATCCGCGCTGTTCCATCCAAGAATGCGAAAGCGCGAAAGTCAACCAGACGCCATGATACACTCGTTGAGGCACGTCGCGGGGTTGCTCGTGTGACTTTGCTGTACACTTCGAAGCCGCTCACACGACAGGTGAAACGCTCGTCACCCCGCGGGCACTTCCAACGGCTCGGTTGTAAAACGCTGACGGTATTGACACCACTACAACGCTGACAACGCCACCAACGGCAAAGCTCATAACCAAGCCTGTCTTGCCGCGTCACGGATGCGGGGAGTCTTTTGTTGTTTTTGTTTGCGCCGGATATCCCATGACGCATCGCGCCCTCCGTTCGCTTCTCTTCGAGCGCTCGCTCGAGTGCACCGCTTGGAACGAAAAATACAGCCAATCGTTCAAAATACAAACGTGCGATTATGAATTACGGTTATTATCCGTCATGCTTGACCCATTTCCGAACGAAATTTGAATATTTAAATTTTGTTTCCGTACCCCTTTAAAGGGACAATGAAGACGATTTAATTTAATTTTTTAAATTGTGTTTTTAGGCTTCTTGGGAACCTGGCATACTGCCTAAATTTTTATAGACATTTGTGACGCATATTTCTATACCTACGAAAGAACTGAAGAAACCGAAACTCAACTATCGTGTTTCTCGTTTTTGGGCCTCCGAAAACGAGGTGACGTACGGAGTGACGTCACACGTGAATTGTCGGTACCGGTAGCATTTAGGGCGTCGAGGACTCTGGTTACCGCGGTGGGTTGGTGGCAGCGCGGTGGCGCGGTCGTGCCCGCCGACTTCTGTCAACATGGACGGCAATGCCGCTCTCGCGAGCGAGTTCGAGCTTCCGTTCGGCAACCGAACGCACCAACGGAACGGGAGTACGTGCGTGGCGGCCTCTGCTATCACCCGAGCGGAGACCGCACAGCCGGCAACGAGCGGCCCGCATGCCGAAGGACGGACGCCGGGGAGGGGAAAGCGGCAGCAGATGGCTTAACACAGAGAATGATGACTGGGTGTGCCCAGAGCAACTTCAAGAGACGGCTCAAAATAACATAATGACCCAGCATGGAAAGTCGAAGCAGTACTTCCACAAGCATCACTTCGCAGCAGAAGGGCTGAGCGTTGGAGACGTAGTTGTCATGCGCTGCATTTCAGAGCACACCGGCGTCCCAACAAAAACCCAGAAGAAGTTCAGAGGCCCACTGACTGTGACGGAAGACCTTCCAGCGGACACCTACAGAGTGACTGAGATGAATGGAAAGAAGAGGGTCTAGTCAACAACCGCTCACATCAGCCAACTCAAGAGATGGGGTGGAAGATGCCAAGAACCGTCCAACAAATCAAGCACAGACGGCAAGCAACGAAAAGGAACCCCCAAAGCCTTTCGTAGTGGTACCATATATACACGGGGTCACTCATCGTCTAAAAAAGATCGCTGGTGACAAGGCATCCATGTCATGTGCTCAGCCCCGACAAGGCGCACGCCATGTGCCGTAGGGGTGAGCCGGGAGACCGACCAGAACGTGGCGACCACCTGCGGCACTGCGCATCGAACACCATACGCCCCATCCGAAAAAGGATTTGTCTACAATATCCCTATGTCATGTGGCAAATGCTCCATAGGGCAAACAGGGAGGTCTATAAACGACCGATCCAGAAGAACATGCAGCTTCTGTGGCCGCACTAACGTCGGCTGGCCACCTTTCGGCACATGTGTCGGGAATGCAAAGGTGCTCCGGACTTCACAAACGTCACGGACGTCGCACGACACCGGAAACAACTTGGGAGGGAGATCCTCGAGTCGCGGTCCATTGAGGCGAGTGGTGGAGAATGTGTAACCCTTGGCGAAAGCTGAGCGGTTTGAAATGTACTCGCATTCTAATTTGAGTGTATTCCAAGTACAGTTACCAGTCATAAGTACACAAAATATGCCGAAGGTATACCCTTTTTTATTTAGCGGTAAAATATATTTCTGAAAATCTTTTAAAAATATCTCCATCGAAACTACGTACGTGAAGTTACTCCTCATACGTTCTCAAATATGTAAATACTAAATTAGTAGGCACAAAATACCTTTCACATAGATTTCTTAAAGGGACACTCAAGTGGTTTTTGAGTTCGTGTTTTGATGATGACAGCTGAATTTAGACGCCCCAAGTATCCCTAAAAACCAAATAGTATAGTCATACGGTGATTATTTCTTTAATAAAATGTAATTGAAGGCCGCCAAACCTCGGATCCATCCGAAAACGAAACCACTCTCATTGGTCCTCGCACGCTTATCAAAAGTATCTCGGGCCAATGGCGTTGGACGACGTTCCGTCGCGCAGTGATCCCGAGGTAGCCGCATCGGCCGAACCTCTTTGTCATTCGAGCTTCGATCATGGCGGCGTTCTCTACGCTCGAGGACCTGATGCCGTTGGAGGTTGAAATTCTTCGGCGGACAGCCGACCTGGGGATGATTTCCTATGACGCCACTCCGACGTGCGATGTGGACGATAGCAGCGCTTCGGAGTCCTGTTCGGGTTCCGAGGACGATGAAACGCAGACCTTTTCGGGCGTTCTTCGATTTGCGGTTGGGGCAAGTCGTAACCAAACCAACGTTTGACATCGCAGCGTTACCTCTGTTACGTGATGTCAAACGATGTCGCCACGTTGACTTTCGCCTCGGGAGGACGGGGGAAGGCTGGTTCAGACATGTGCAACGAGCGCGTACCTACGACTGCGTCCGTTGCAACCGGAGCGACCGGAACGACAGCTCTGCGCCGCGCGTACACACCTGAAATTACTACAAGCACAGCGGGTCGCCGTCAGCTGTTTCAGCGGCCCCTCTAAAAGGGGACGCACTGCTACTCAATGCCGTAACAGAATAGAGACAGACAGTTTTCTATAGCCTAAAGCTTTATTATTGATTTTTCTTGATAGGCTTGCAGGGTACAGTGGATGAAAAAAAGAAAATAAAAAGATGCCGTACGCCGTCTTGGACGATCACGACTCTATACACGACATTGCAATAGTACAAATATCGCCACACGCATTTTCTACGATTATAAAAGACAATGTAATCTTAGCAGCGATATAGCAACGTAGAAATATGATTTCGTGATCAGATAGACGTTGCGAGCGTTCAGGATTGCTAACACTAATAACTTTTCTCCGGTGATGAAAACGCGTGAAACTTCGCGTCCTTTATACGGTACGCGCCAGTAATACCTTGAACTTGAGCACACGCATGAAATGCGCCAAATAAGAAATCCGGGCGATGTTCGAGGACACAAATGCTTAGAAAGCACCACTGTAGTCGAAGTAAACAAACACGACGGCACGGGCGTTTCTGCTGTCTTGAGAGTGCCGCCACGGCATCGCCGCACGAGTAGGTGGGTCTTCCCTTCTAGTACGTGCTGGGTTATCATAACGACACACGACGAAAATTCACAGTCAAGGATAGCGCTTTACGCGGAACGATGAGCTTTCACCACGCCGTCCACGTCGATGATCAACACCGACGCCATGTGCGCGCAGATACGTGCGCTTCCGCGCATCCTGGGGGAACGGGAAATTCACCCCCGCGGAGGACGGCAAGGAGAAAACGTAGTCCCTTGTTTGTGAAACGATAATTGCAGTATCGCGTATTCTAAACTAGAACTATTTTACGTCTTGTGAAATTATCATGCACAACATATTTAAATAAACTGAAAATTGTTTCTTTAGCGAAACTTTACAAAGGCCGCCAAAATTTTCAAACATACGATAATTTCATTGGTCCTCGCAAGTACAGGAAAGAGTCCGCACGTATTTTATTCCTGCGTGATTAATAGGCGGTTCTGCCTTTTAAAACTGAAGATACTCATTCACTGACACTTCCTTAACGCCATCGCACCAAAAGTAGCTTCCCCAAAAACCGCTTGAGTCCCTCTTTAACATCTTATAGCATGCAAAATATATTCTAACCCTAATAAAAATGCAGCGATCAAAAATATGTGCAGAATGCGCTTAAAATACCTGGAAATTGTAAATACTGTTGTGACATACACTCTAAGTAGATTTTGACTGCAATACTTTAATAGTTTGACTTAAACTAGCAAAGTATTGAAAGCCGCCTATCAGAAGTTCACTTCAAGCAGATGTGGAGTACACTGAAGTACCTAAATACAACATTTGATTAGTTTGTCAAATGAGTCGTGCAGCATCGCACTGATAGATAAGCCCAGTTTATGTTATTGTTTTCTTTTTTCTATCAAGAGCACACCTGATGAGTTTCTTGCCCACCAATCACAAACGAGGTTCGGGGAACTACAACCACAACACTTGCTGATGCTGCAAAGCTTCAGCAAATACTCTCAGCAGATATGTTTGTCGGGGTTGTGTTAGCATAATGTTAGTTCACTGAATGTGTATACCCACCATTGTATGTGATGTGAGTCGTGAAGTTAATATGGTGACATTAATTACCGTATTGAATAGTCAACTAGTAAAGAAAAGCAAAATAACTATTTTAAAGTGAAGAAACTGCCTTGACTCGCTTCGTCCTGAGCGGTGCTATGCAGAGAAGGAATAACATTTCTTCTAGGAGCCGCTTTTGCGGATATTGTTTTAGCGACTGCGCCAAGTTATTATTAGTTGTACCAATGCTTTTTTGTAAGAGATATCGTCCACAACCTTCAAAACACTGTATGCGCTTTGACAGACCACGAGGAGAAGATCGAATAGTTAGAACCTTAATAAGTGCAGAGGTGGTCACCGGCCAAATGATTACCTTCAATATGTAGGCTATATAAGGCTCTAGAGCAGTCAACGGGACTGTGATTCAGGTGTTTAGTGTGCCACGTGTGTTTGTGTTCGTTTCTAATCTGCAGTTGTGGGATGTATTGAGTAGTGCCTTCAAATACCACAGGAACACCATATACTAAAAAATCCAAAATAAAAAAAAATTGTTTAGCCGGTCTTTAATACACAAAAGGCATGTTGAGGAGGAAGGAATTTTATTTTCGGTATATCTAAAATCCTTTCATATTAATATTTATGTTATATTTTGAATACCTTACGCGCGTATTTCGATTGTGGACAAAATAATACAGAATGAATACAAAATTAATATTCATATTCAATATATTTCAACTTCGTTTCAAGTACGCGTTTTGCTAAGGGCAGACTTTCGAGGCGAATATCGAATACTTGGAACCTTAATAAGTGCAGAGGTGGTCACTGACCAAATGATTACCTTCAAGATGTAAGCTATATAAGGCTAAGGAACAGTCAACGGGAGTGTGATTAAGGTGTTCAGTGCGTCATGGTGTTTGTGTTTCTGTTCGTTTCTAATGTGTAGCTGTGGGATATATATAGTAGTACCTTCAAATACCACAAAACACCATTTACTAACAAAATTAAAAAATCGTGTAGTTGTTTTTTAATACACAAATGGCATCATGAGGGGAAGGAATTATGTTTTTCGTACATCAAAAATCTTTTTGATTAATATTTATGATTTATTTTGAATCCCGAACGCGCGTATTTCAAATGTGGACAAAATTGCACAGAATGAATACAAAATTAATATGTGTATTCAAAATATATTTCAACAATGTTTCAAGTACAGCCTCTTTATGCCAAGGGAAGTGCCGCCTCCGTTGCGCTCTTTCCTAACGAAAAAATATATCTGCGGGGAGCGGCTCCTCCGACCAACGAAGTCGGGAACATTTGAATGCCAAGATCCGACGGAGGAAGAAGTTACCTCTACTAAAAGTGTAGAGAAAAGAAAGTTTTTCTAAGATCTGACAGCTGAAGAAGAGGTTCACTCTACGATTAGTGTCGAGAAAAAGGAAGTTTTTCTATCTAAGATCTAAGATACGACAGATGAAGAGGAAGATACCTTTAAGGATAGTGTCGAGGAAAAGTAAGTTTTATGAAACGGTTGGTGGTCTAGCAGTGTGGTACTTTGTTTTCTCCTCCCCTTCGTTTTTCCTCTACGTTCAGCTGATATTCAAGAAAGCATGTCAAACCAACCGGCTCAGCTCCAGGCCGTCACAAAAGGGGAGTAAGTGTAGGGAAGAAAACGAGCCGCACGAAATTGCACGGCTTCACTTTCGGTACATTAAACATATTGGTGGGGTTGGCAGATAGACGAAGCGTATTAGAGTTTTAGGTCGAACAATAGAGAAGAAAATAAACCTTTTGAGGTTTGAAAGAGCAGCTTTAAAATTACAAAGGAATATAACCAAGACATTGGTTGGCTGGGGATATTTCTTTGTAAACATCAACATCCCAGCATCGAATAATATTTAAATGAACGTCAAAACATTTGTACTGGTTAGTACTCTGAGGACTTACGCCGCTTACTGTTGTTACCGGGTGGGAGAAGGAGCGCGTAAAACATAGGTGCATGCACTCATTAATATTAAGACATCTGACAAGCGCGGCACCAGTCAGCCACTTTGTTAACGTCGTTCTGGAGGGAAAGGTTGTCATTGGGAGATTGTATTATTCGATGAACAATACATCCATGCGCTAAAAGAGATGCGTTGTGTCATTTCAGGGCGCTGTACTATTTTCCATGACTAGTGTTCTTGTATCAGCTTAACTCCAAAAGCAGCCGACGATACGAGGTAATGGGATGAATCAAGCAGCGATAAAAGCGTAAGGCACTATAAATGTTATGCTTATGATTAGTCCAGTCATGATACTGCCCATGCGGAAATATGTCGAACACATGATGGTACGTTTTTGACACGGTCTGATAGGTCTCATCAGCTAGTACCATCGGCTGCGTCTGGACTTAATTCGAAACGGAGTATAGCAGCAACAGAAATTCTACACTGGTGCCCATACACGTTAGGCTAGTCGCCTGGGAGGATGCCTGCAAACGGGGTTCATGTTTTGTTTCTTATATAGTAAATTGTTACGCTTGAAGATAAACATGGCTGACTACACTTGTTATCTTTTTCGAGTTCACTTGAGCGAATTGCCGTGCACTTTGTTTTCAGCCCTTCCACTTCACCTTCGGTGTCCCCTCCACTTCAGAATGACCGAAAGGGTTAAGTCACCTACGGATTAAGCCGGCAAAAGCTTAAGTATTGACGTTTTGCCACTCGGCGCACTCCCGAGGAATGACATGAGGCACCTGGTTCACCAACACGTATTCATTTAGGGACTGTTGCTGGCGCACGCCGCGATTCAAAAGCACCCCCCCCCACGCATACTTCTCCGTCTTCCTTTCATCAGCGGCGGAGTGGCGCCCTCCTGGCCGCTTACACTTTGCCACCTCTCGGTAGAAAATAGTCATGGACGATTTCACATGCAGGCAAACTCGTCCAACGCGTTAGATCACAAGGTTGCCACAACCTATAAGGAGAGTTGCCTGCACGAGAGATCTGAGACAAACTTCTTGTGCACGAAACTCTCCTCTTTTGAGATAATTTTACAAAGTAACTCCTCTCCATTTGATACACTCCACAGTTGTGGGAAGTTTTAGACGAAGTTAGCATCGTTAATTTTGAAGTATTTTTGTTGTATTGCGGATATTATTGTAGGTATCTGCTTTTAATTTTTGCTTCGGGGGCTTACACCGAAACCGAAAGTGCCGGTTCGAGAAGGACGGCAACACTGGTATTTGATAGCGACGGTCGCGGACGCGTAACGTTACGTTCGTACCGCTGAACGTGGTGAAGAAGAATGGAAAGTTGTTCCTACTATACTGCGTTGCTTTATACATATATATATATGTAGTAACTGTTAGCAACATTAACATGTATTCGTCAGCAAGTTAGCGATCTAAATTATGGATTATGGTTTAGCACGTTGAATTAAAATATAACGTTCATTGTGGGCGCAGTGCGTGCAGCGCGGTCGCTGTGCTTGAACCGATCTACTTTTTTCAGTGCTGCTTAGAGAAGAAAATTAACACTTATATGCTATCTAAAGGCGGATAAAAAGTTAAAACTACTGCGTCCTACGATCAAGGAGCAACGCGGGAACTCTTCATTAAGATTCACGCAGCATACGACCGATTGCCCAAGGGGTTCTGGACGTTTTCTTAAATTAAGTTGATTGTTTTGTCGAGGACGTGTGCCGGACGCCGATGATTGTCGCGTGTCATGCAGCTTGTACTATCCACCCGCTGGAACAGCAGGCGGACGGTGCACGAACAACGATGGCGCAGCATTATGCCTCAGTCTACTGTTGTTTGCAAACAAAAAAAAAAAAAACAGCTGCTGTCAGAAATGTTTAATCGGATTCGCAGCTAGCCGTCTCAGAGTGATAACAGAACTGTTTCGATTTGGTGCTTGGAGTCCATGGCATCCCGAAGCTATATCCGGTGAACGACTTTGTATAAAAAAAAAACGCAAAACAACAAAAGAAAGAAATACAAAAAATAAGCGAATTGCGCTGACAGCAACCCTAGTATATTCGTCTTTTCCGTCTTCGCGATAGATAGGTAGAATCCCCAAAGCACAGTTTTTAAACCGAAATTTGTCTTTTGTCTGACTGTCTAAAGCCCTAAAAGCTAAAAAAAGCCAAGGAATGACCAAAATTTATGTTCACTTGTCAGCTAGGTACTTTGGCCCTATATTGCCAATCAAGTGCCAAAGCTAAGCTTCACTGCCTTTTCTTTTGCTTTCGCTTTTATGCTTCACTTCGCGAGCAAATGCCAAAATTAGGTTCCACCTGTGGTTGTTCTGTTGTTAGCTGACATTTCTGGGCCTAAGTCTACCAACAACCGAGTGAGTTGTGCTTTCTGGGCAGCATGATACACAAATGATACGATTCGAAGACATACTGCAAGCACTAAACAAGCAGATTAAAAAATATATATTAAAGCTGCAGGTATGTTTGCAGTAACGAACCGAAAAAACACAAGGTAGTCACCATAATGCGGCACTAACAGTTGTGATTCCTATAGTACTGTATTCGGGATGATAATTTGATATTCATAGAAGGTTGAGATGAACGAGACACTTTTACAAGTATCACCTGGTACCTAAACCTGAGAGCAAGGTCGTTGTTCGGGATTGTATTCAGTTTTAAAATATGCCAAAGAAGCGAGACATTAAACAAAAACGTTTGAAAAACGCAACCACCATGCGCAGTTATAATTCCAAGTAGCTTGGAAGAAGGGGAAGTCGTGCACTGCAGTGAAAAAATACTCACCCGAAATGTAATACTTCAGGAAATGAATCCGCTAAGTGATTTATTTTAGCCAACCTACAGTTTTTGTGTCTGCAGTGTCAGTTAGTTGAACAGATGTGCGTGTGAGGCATCCTGGGCTTATACCGTTCAACTTTATTCAATTCGAATTTTTATTTCGGATCTACAGTTGGTCACCACATAGCGCACTTATTTTTAATGTTCATGGGTGAAGACTCGTTGCAGCGGAATGCATCCAGAAAAGCTTGAGAATTTCCCATTGGAAGGTTCACCCTGGGGAGAAGAAATGCAATTGAGGCTCCAGGATGAAATGCCTTGGTGACTGTGATGAAATACATCTGGGCTTTTGAGAAGGTAGTGTAAATATAGCTCTTAAAATGATGACAGCGCATTTTGTAAGCTTCTCTTCAATTATAAAACAAAACACCAAACTGCCCAAATTTTTTCAAAGAGAACAATCGAAATTATCGGATGAAGAAATCATGCCGCTAAACACTTTTGCAGTGCCGCCAAATTTTGTTAGATCAGTGGCTTAGAATCATTTCACCATTCGATCAGCACGGTTATTTCATTTCAACATTTCTTGTATTTCCTCTTTAAAAAGCTGTGCCACGATTTTAACGTTTAAAGAATTTGCATTTTCGACTTTTGACATTGTTTATCTTGTCACAAAGGACAGAGGGCAAATATCATTCCTTTGAAATGTTGCTATTCTGCCGCGTAGTCGGGAGGCGACAATTAGAATACTGTAAACGACTAAATTTCCGCAAGGACCTAATTTTCGCGAATTTCGCGAATCGCCTACAAACGCGAAAAATACGTCCCGCGAACAATTCGGGCAATACGTGAACGCTACGGAAGCTATACTCGATTCGCGAAAATTAGAACCCGCGAATAATTTCAAATTTTAAGCTTTGGCCCGATTCGCGAAAATTTGAGCCCCGAAAATTAAGTCGTTTGCAGTATTCCCAGCTGCGAGCGGTGGCCTAAAAACCACGCAAATCAATACAAAAAAAAAGTTTGCGGAATTATTTGTTTGATTGAAGTTAAATTTTCTATAAATCTTGTTGATTCAGCATAAGTATTATAAATGCGTCAAAAATCTGTTATGACAAAACTTCATTATACGGAGTTTCACTGGCGCCGTCTTTCAGAGGTAAACAAAACCTTCAGCTCTATCTGCTACCGCGAGGAGCCACCACAAGCCGGACAGCCGTAAAGCGACGGATGAATTCGAATTTTATAAACTAGTACCGCCAAGCTGGTTCATGCTCGGACGCATTTGAGCAAAAAAATGGCGAAGCGTCACCGCCAATAGGTGAGCGGCGTTTGACAACTTCCAGTTCCTCAAGAAATTTTGTTTCACTGTTGACAAAGGACGACAAGGAGCTGCATGCCCGTGCAAGCATAATTCTGAAACCTCCTGACTATGGTTTTCAAAGCCATGGTTAGACAGGCATGCAGATCATCGTCGTCGATTGTCAACAGCTGAACAAAATTTCCTAAGGAACGGGAAGTTGCCAAACGCCGTTCACCTATTATAGTTTGTCGCGGTGGCGCGGCGCTGGCATCTACAGTAGACCAATAGAAGCGTGCTCGCAAACGGCGGGGCGTCGCTGGCGTCTAATAGGGGCGCCCTTGGCACGATCAAACAATGTCGATACTTGGAAAACTCAGGATATCCAGCGCTCTAGACAGCCGGACGGCTGGACCTGGACGAGCACGTTGGCACTTTCCTCCTTTCGACATGTTGGTCGCGCGGCGCAAGCACGGGGTCACGTGGTCGCGAGCGGGTGAGCTTCTCGCTGCTCACTGATGGCGCTAGAGTGAGAGAGCTTCACCGTAACCCGCGCGTCCGCCTTTCACGTCACGGCGGATGCGTGACTCGGAAGATAGTGAAGGAGTTGAGGCGTGCCAAACACCTCAATCTTTGCATTTAATAAAAAAAAAAAATCTAGGACATGCAGGCAAAAGCCGTTTTTTGTTCTTTACTTCAAAGCGGTGGAGACACCAGCTCCCACAATTATTTAAGCAAATGCACTGAAATTGTTGCACAGCTCCTTTAAAGACCGCGTAAAATGACGAACATGACTCAGTCTCTAGGGGCCTCGATGCACATTTATACATTGTGTAAAAGTTCACATCACATAAAGTGACAGAATGCAGCTTGGGTTGATTGAACGTAAAATAAAAGAAGTGAAATTGTATGTTTCCAGATTGTCTCGTATAATCTTTAGGAAACATCTTTATGCAAGCAATTTCAATCGCCAAACATTGAATTGCTATTCATACGTGATTAGGCTCATCAACGATTTCTTTAAGCGCTGTGACGCTTCTCGGCCGAGGATTAAACGTGTCAGTTCTTTCCAGGATATTCTAAAGCCCCGTGTCCTCGAGATTACGAGCAACAGGGGGATATATTATCGGGAACTATGACTGTCAGTACAATTCATATACAACACAATCGGACAAAATAATTTAACACCAAAAAATTGAGATGGCTTGGTTGTTCACAACATTTCGTATGTTCGATTCTACAAGGACAGCATCTGTTCGTTGCAGTCTAGCTTCTGATTTCGCAAATCCTTCTATGTTGTTCGTTTACAAGAATACAACGTTCTACACCGCGTACGTTTTAGCAGGCACAAAGTTTTCATTAACTTTGTTTTCGCGTTTTGTACGTCTTCTTGGACTCTTGAATTATTTTTAATGTGGCTGTGTAAAAGAGGCCACTCGCTTCGACACGATCTGCCTTTTTCATTTTCATTTTCACATTGAAGTCACGACTTTGAGCATCGCTTGGGTGGTTAAAAGGTTTCATTTATGATCTATATTACTTGGACTTTAGTTACTCGCAGGAATGTTTTTTTCTTCTGTAAACAACTACGCTGATAGGGTGGTGCCAGCCACATGCTCGCGGAATCAGTTCAGTCGCCCACCTTTGTACTAGCTTTCGTAGCCTTGTCATGAACATGGTCGATTGGTGCAACGTGCACGTAGCTTCTACCGTCCTGTTACCTTAGTGATGAATCGTGCATAACAACGCCCGAGTCTGTGTTCGTACGCTCAAACATTTAAAGCCATCACACTACAGACGAGCGCTCACACTGCTTGGACTGGATTGATGCATTAGCGTTTCGGCCAATAATTCCTACTAAATCAGTGGCTTGGAACCCAATCATTGAGTTGACGCCGTCGTGTGCCTACGCTTCAAAAAAAGAGACTGTATATCGGCTTCAATTATTATCGGCGAAAACTTTCTGTAGTAATTCAAAATTTAACAGTGGCAACAAGAACGCACAAAATACTACATAAAAAGTCACGGTATTGACGCCACTTATTTTCACCCATGCACCTTCACGCCCTCCCATGGGAATCTTTTTTTCTGACCTCAGTTTTCTTGTGAAAATCAATTAATTCATGTTGTTTAATAATAAAAAAGCTTCCGCTAAATATGTTGTTACCAGCTCCATGACGCTCAGATTCGCGCTTCAGCCACTGATGTATTACTGTTATGGGGCGCCAGTTCCTCTGCTTCTTGCACAGAGGTTGCGATGATGTGAGAACGCCGAGCTCTTATTGGCTAATTGAAAAAAATGAGACGTCTACAAATCTCTGCATTGCGTAATTAGAGCGCAGCTCTTGAGGGGAGGATGGGAGGGTACAGAGGAGAGGGTATGCACCTCCGCCTCCTCCGTACCACTCCTCCTCCTTATTCCTCTCCTTCTCTTCTCCTCCACCTGTCATAATCCTCTTCCTCTCCCCCCTCCTTCTCTCCCCCTCATCCTCGTTTCCCTCTTTTCGTCCTCATCCGTTCCTCCTGCTCCGTATCGTCCCCTCCTCCTCTTGCATACCCTCCTTCCTCCCCTCTGCGCCCTCCCTCCCCCTCCTTCATATCCTCTCCTCCTCCCACAGTTTCCCGCCAAATTTAGCTGAAAAATTGACGCCACGTGACCTCAACACCAATTCAGTTTAGCGGGGAAAATGACGTCAAATGACTTGGTGTCACGTATTTTATAAGCACATTCAGTTTCTCTGCTAAATCTAGCTGGAAAAGTGACGCCACGTGACCTCAACGCCAATTCGATTCCCCGCTAAATTTAGCGGGAAAGAGAATTGGTGTTAAGGTCCCGGGACGTCAAGTTTCCCGCTAAATCTACTGGAGAAACTGCATTTGTCGGCTAAATCTAGCGGAGAAATTGAATTTCCCGCTAAATTTAGCGGGGAGTTGAATTGGTGTTGAGGCGACGCTACGTCATTTTCCCGCTTAATTTAGCGCGATTACGCCGACGCCGACGCCACGAAACACGGAAATGGGCGCCCAAGAGCTGCGCTCTAAAAAATAGTGTGTAGACCTCAAGGCATCTAGCGTTGAGGTCTACCCACTATCTTTCAATCAAAGCCAATCAGAGCTCGGCGTCGTTCTGACGTCACCGCAACTACCGCGCAAGAAGGAGACGACTCGCTCCCCGCATAGACACTGAAAGATGCAGGAAAGCAGGGCCAGTCCTGTTATGATGATGATGCTTCTAAATGCGTGATTTGTTGCATTGTCGCGGCTGATGCAGCAATGCGATTGGCTGCGAATCGAGATGAAGACGCCTGACACTTGACACACCCTGTTTTCTTAAAGGGACACTGACAGGGTATTTATGCTCGCCAAGAGTTTTATTTGTGCATGACATATAAGAGCCTAACTACCAGAAAACAATCCGCGGCTTGAAATTCGTTTTCTTTCCGCCCGAAAACCACCGTATCGAGAACTGACTGGTTTGAGTCACGCTCACTCTCTTCTCCGCAATCACGAGCCGTTTTTTATGGTTTAGAAATCAACCACCAAATGTAATCCAAGTCGTCGGTCATCAAAAAAAAAAAAAAAAACACACACAGTATTAAAAATAGAAAATAATATATGATAACCATCTCTTGTGACTTCTAAAAAATTGCAAATACGTTGATTGAAAAAAAAAAAAAGCTGTGCAGTTACGTGACTTTTCGCCAACTTTCTCCCCTCCTATATTTCTTCTTCCTCCGCAGTCCAGTTTCGGCTTCGGTTTTGAGCAGTTGCGTTTTTTCTTTTTTTACTTCATTAAAAATACATGTGACGCCGTAGCAAAATATTGACTGGGTAGTCTTCTGACACCATAATAAACTACCTGGCAAAAAAATAAATAAAAAATATTTGAAGGATGTCAGTGTCCGTCTAAGCTTTAAGCGAATACGAAGTGTTCAGAACGGGGGCGGGGGGGGGGGGGGGTTCTACTCCTAAATACATATCTTATCCTCACCACCTTAGGTGATTTGCGACGTACATCACAATATTTCAGTAAAGGCTTGTGAAGTAGTGGACACACGGATGCATTCTTTTATTGGCTTCGATCACTTCTATTACAAAGAGATCATGCCGAACGTATATCATCCGAAATATGAACGGGAGCACACACGGCGGCGTTGGCACGATTTTAGTGTCGTCTGAGTGGCGCCGTATATGAAGTATTAGTTTTTTTCGTTTTTTTTTGTCCCCGTTCATTTTGTGGCTCATATGACTTCTGGTTGAATTATGCGCGCAATATGGTGGAATTCGCGGAAATATGTTGACACACAGTCTGCGCAACAATTTTATTTACGTATACCTTCCTATCGAGGTATGCGTTCGTGTATATGGCACACACATAAGGCTAAGATTGCAGCGATATAGGAGTTATTTGTTTTATATTGCAGTTCAGCAAAAGAGTATTATTTGAAATTCCTCGTTAACTCCTATCATTCTCCTTTTCGAAAGTAAGATATTTATCTAACCAATCAGTTTATAATTCAAAAACTCTTTTGAGTACTCATGTGAATATTATGAAATTAAAGTAGTGAGGTTCGAGATAATATGTACCCAAAAGAGTAACCTATGGCTTCTTGAGAAGCGTCCGCGGCGGCTACATTCTAGTATATAGGAAAATAATTCCACAAAGGGAAATGCGAAAACTAGGTGTTTCAGTCCACGATGCTTACGGCATGCAGCTCTTGGGATTATATTGAAGCACAGCTGACTTCGAATCATGTCTGTCTCCCCCTCCCCTGCCAGTTAATGCATTACTTCTGAATTTAAGATTTAAAAAAAAAAAAAACATATTTACAGAAAAGTAGAGGAGAATGTAGTATAATTTCCTTATGCTTAAAAAATCGTAAAACGCATTTCAGGATTACACTCCTCCCGAACAAGGATTTTCTCACCGATATTTGGCAGGAGTGTGGACGTCATATTGTATATCATGTCGCAGCCTTTCTTCCCTGATATTCTGGCACCAGACCTTAGAAAACAAAGGTGCATTATTACACACTGTTAATAAAAAAATTGTTAAAATATTGCCTGTGTTAATATTTTTATCCTGGTAACTTATTGAACGATGCACAACTTATTATAGATAAGAAGGTTCGAACAATTTCTCGCATAACTAATTATATAAACTATATTAGGCTATTTGCATGAATAGGAAAGCTGAACACTCAAAGCCCCAGATCTTCTCTGTCAACGATATGTAGTAAACGGTTTATATAAACACTGAAAACAGTAGCACACTTAACGTACGCTAATTGTGAGCTTTCATGAAACAAGCGCAATCATTCCTAAAGTGTACATAACGTATATTTCGAGATTACTAATATAGCACATATATTAAATTACACATTGTCGCGTGCACATACCTGACCGTTAGTGGTTGCAGCCGAGTTTATAAACATGACTAGCAACTACATCATACAGCGGTTATTGTGGATGGCCTTGCTTCTGAGTATATCTTCAGTGGCGTATGTTCGCATCGCCAAATTTGGATTTCCCCGCCCCCACAAAACAACTGAATGACCACGCAGCGATGACGTCGCGTGTAAGCCATGTATACGTGCGCAGCATGAGTCTGAAGCAAAAGCTCACCTAAGCTGTCTTATTACTATAGTGCAGTTATTAGAAGCACATTGTAGTATACTATTCTGGATGCATTTTATCGAATAAAGTATTTTCTCAAAATAGCCGTGAAAGGATACGCAAATGCAGTCTCGAAAGGTGAGTCCTATGGCCAGGCAGACATTAGGTTAAAAAAGAATGCAATAGCTGACTAATAAACAAAACGTCACTAATTACTTTCTTCATTAGACGGTTTAGGGCACATGTTTTTATTGAAAAATCGAGGTAATCAATGTTGAAGGCCAGCCCAGTTTTTAAGAATCCTGGATCGAACACGCAGCTCGAGTTATTCAATGTGAATGTACGTTGTAAAAAGCTGTCGATACTGAAACCAAACGCAGCGATGCCCACGGGAAGGACAACCCTCGTATGACGCCGGCGGGTCTCGTGTTAATAAATAATCGGCGTCACTCCTGCGTCACAGCGTGTCGGAAGCATTCACTGTTTTGTTGAGTAGTTTATTTTCGGTTTTTTTGTTTGTTTTTTGTAACCTGACTGGCAACTATGATTAATACGTTTTAGAGCGCAGCTCTTAGGCGCCCGTTTCCAGCTTGACCGGCGTCGCCATCGGCGTCGGCGCTCGACCGCAAGGTCAGTGACCCCCCAAGGTCATGTGACCCCCAAGGTCAAGTGACCCCCAAGGTCACGTGACCCCCAGATCATGTGACCCTCCAAGGTCATGTGACCCCCAGATCACGTGATCCCCAGGTCACCGTGACCCCCCAGGTCCTTGTGACCCCCTCCCCGAGGTCACGTGACTCCCCCCCCGAGGTACGTGACTCCCCTGAGGTCGCGTGACCCCCCCCCCCGAGGTCGTATGACCCCCAGGTCACGTGACCCCCCCCACGAAATTGAAGAATGAGGGTTGAGAAGGAGGAGGAGGAGGAGGAGGGGTATACCCTCCCCTGAGTACCCCTTCCTCCTCCTCCTCAAGAGCTGTGCTCAAATTCGGCATTACAGGAAGTTGTAAACGGCTTTCACTTTTTCTGTGATATCGCAACATGTCACAGCAGAAGGTGGCTTATCGCCGCAGTTCACCAGCCACGTAACAACGACTGCAATCAGCTCCTGCGCGCTGACACAAAAATAGGGACTGCAAATTTCGTCATTAACACGTGACCATCAGGCGTCAAACGAGGGTTGCCTTCAGGTGGGCATCACGTATTTGGTTCCAGTATGGGAAGATTCCGGAACACAACTTGAGAATGAATAACTCAAAACTGTGTGCTCGATCCAGTATTCTGAAAAATTGGGCTGTCATTCAGCATTGATTGCCTTCACTTCTTCAATATAAACATGATCCCTAAAACATTTGAATACAAAAAGTAATTGGTGAACACGCGAGAATTAGTCATTTATTAGTTGTATTCTTTCTTGAACATAATGTCCCGCGGACAATATTGCCGCGAGCGCAGCTGACTAAGTAGGCAGCGCGCTCGTGGCCTAACGGTTATCGCGCGTGCCTTCCGCGCAGAAAGCCCAGGGTTCGATCCCTGGGAGCGGCGCGTCTTTTATTTATTCTTCCAATTTAGATTTCTGGTAATTTCGAGAACCGTGTTGCTCGTTCTAGGTTAGAATGTTCTGCGCGCCGAATGTTCCAGGACGAATGTTCCAGAATCCCACGCGTGCACAAAAGGGGCTCCGCGTAACCAGCCGGACTCAGTTTCGCCCCAGCGTTCGACTCTGCTCTTTCGCCGACTTCGACGCCCGCGACGCTCTACTGTTATCTTTTGTTTCCTTCTTTATTTTGGGGCACAAGTTCGCCCGATTAAACGTTTAGTTTACTCAGTTAGTCACTCGCCTCATCACTTGTCATTCGTGACATTTTGGTGGAGGTGCGGGGTAGTGCATTTTATGCCCGTTGAGCGTACCCCTCCGAAGACATCCCGTCCAAAAGAGGTGCTCAACCCCGGAAGGTTACCCATCGCAGAAGACACCGACGCCCGAGCAAGCCGCCATTCCGAAGTCCAACTCCCGGGATCCGGACTCCTGCTGTGCAAGCCGAAGAAGAACATCCCGACGATGACCACCCCACCCGTCGTCGTCCTGCCCGTCGCTCCGCGGACGCCTACTCCCTTCCTCGGCGAGAGCTACGAGGACGTCGAAGACTGGATCAACCAGTACGAGCGCGTCGCTCGCCACAACGGGTGGAGTGACGAACAGCGCCTGCAGAACCTCTATTTCTCGCTTGAAGGAACTGCAAGGCGCTGGTTCGAAAACCACGAAGCTTCCTTGACTTCATGGGAGCTTTGCAAGAACGAGCTGACGCGAACATTCGTCAATCAACATCGAAGGAGAGGGCCGAAGATTTGCTGCAATCCAGGACCCAGGGCCCCAATGAGAGCGTCACGAGTTTCGTAGAAGACGTCCTGCGCCTGAGCTCCCGCGCCGACCCTCAGGCCACCGAGGCAAAGAAGCTGCGTATTCTGATGCGCGGCGTGAAGGACGACATTTTCGGGGGACTCGTACGCAACCCACCGACAACCGTTCAAGAATTCGTCAACGAGGCGACGAACATGGAGCGTGCCATACTTGCAAGGGCAACCCACTACCAGCGGCATCCCGGCGTAGCCTCCCCCTCGCCATCGGTATTCGACCATGGCTCCAGCCTGACTGAAATTCGCGAGATAATACGCGACGTCGTCCGAGAAGAGCTCAGGAAGCTCCTGCCTGCTGCCAACCAACCGGCTTCGCTGTCAATAGCCGAAGCTGTCCGCGAAGAAGTTCAGCGGGCAATCCAACCGGAGGCTCCTGCCACCGTAGCAGCACCAGGGGAGCCCGCTGTCAGCTATGCCGCAATGGTCCGACGAGCCCCATCATCCCCGCGTCCGTACGTGGTGACTCCCCGACGTGAACCTCCAGCGCCGCAGTATTCCCGACGCCAGGACGATCGGGCGCACGTCCGCCCAGAACCAGCTGCGCCAAGGAAGACCGACGTGTGGAGGACGGCCGACCGACGCCCGCTGTGTTACCACTGCGGGGAAGCTGATCATGTGTACCGCCGATGCCCATACCGACGACTCGGGCTGCGCGGGTTCCACCCGAACGATCCGCGCCCCCGTTTTGGTGAACGCCCTCGGGAAATCGACGAGTACCTGCGACGACCCCAGTCCCCCGAGCCTGCGTCCCGCCGAGAGTTCCGGTCGCCGTCGCCACGACGTCCAGCGTCGCCGATGCACCGACCCCGACGTGAAAGCCTGTCGCCCCTCGCTCCTCGCCGGGGAAACTAGGCGCGGCAACCCCTGGAGGTGGTGTTGCCGAAGATGACCGACGGAAACATCCTCCACGAACGTCGGAGGGCCCCCACTCTAACGACGCCGCACGTAAAAACGACGCTCCTGCGACGGTAAAGAATAACCTAAACGTCGTTATCGATGGCCACGACGCGTCGGCTCTCGTCGACACCGGAGCAGACTACTCCGTCCTGAGTGGGAGGCTCTCCCAACGCCTTCGGAAAGTGACGACGCCGTGGGATGGCCCACAGATACGAACTGCCGGTGGGCACCTCATCACACCAGTCGGGAGGTGCACCGCTCGCGTCGAGATTCACGGTGAGACATGTCCGGTGAAGTTCGTTGTTCTACGAGACTGTGCAAGAGACGTTATACTCGGCATGGACTTTCTCTGCGAATACGGCGCCGTCATCGACCTGGAAGCCAACCAGCTGACACTGCGGAAACCTGTTGTGACGTCCGGGGATCAGGAAACAGCATCGGCCACCTCAGCCACAGCACGTGTATTGTCCGAGCACGTGAACTTGCCACCGCGCTCGAGTGTGCTGGTGCCTGTCGGAACCGAAACAGCAATCTGCGGAGACGCCCTGCTGGAAGGTAATGTTCAGCTGCTCCTAGGTAGAGGGATTGGTGTCGCCAGAGGCGTAACAAAGCTCCAAGATGGACGCACCGCTGTCCTTGTAACGAACTTCCGACAAGAGGCTCAGCACCTTACAAAAGGTACCACCGTGGGACACATCGAGGAGCTCCAGGACTCAGCAGCAATCACCGGAATATCTGAAGACTCCACTTCGTCGCAACGCGAGACAGCGTCATCCTTTGATCTCGACATCGACCCAACCCTCCCCCTTTCCCACCGACGACAGCTGACTGACCTCCTCGCCGAGTTCTGTGAGTGCTTTGCCACGTCATCAAAGGTACGCCAGACGACGATTGCGAAGCATCGAATAGTTACTGATGACGACGCCCTTCCTGTACATCGACCGCCGTACCGAGTTTCCGTGAAAGAAAGGAAGTCATCCAGAAGCAAGTTCAGGAAATGATTGATGACGACATCGTCCAGCCCTCAAACAGTCCGTGGGCTTCCCCAGTAGTCCTGGTGAAGAAAAAGACGGAACCCTGAGGTTCTGCGTGGACTATCGCCGGCTAAACGCAGTAACAAAAAAGGACGTCTACCCGCTGCCACGCATCGACGACACTCTGGACCGGCTGCGCCACGCCCGATACTTTTCGTCGATGGACCTGAAAAGTGGGTACTGGCAGATAGAGGTCGACGAACGGGATCGGGAGAAAACTGCCTTCGTCACGCCGGACGGACTGTACGAATTTAAAGTGATGCCATTCGGACTGTGCACCGCACCGGCGACCTTCCAGCGCGTAATGGACACCGTCCTATCCGGCTTGAAATGGCAAAGCTGTCTCGTTTACCTCGACGACGTCGTGGTATTCGCAAGCGACTTCGACGAGCACCTGAGACGTCTGCGAGCCGTGCTACAGGCTATCCAGAGTGCTGGACTGACACTAACGCCATCAAAATGTCGGTTTGCTTACGGCAAGCTCAAATTCCTGGGCCATGTCGTGAGTGCTCAGGGTGTAAGCCCAGACCCTGACAAGACATCCGCTATCGCCGACTTTCCGAAGCCATCAGACAAGAAAGCCGTACGAAGATTTCTTGGGCTGTGCGCTTACTACAGACGTTTCGTTCGCGATTTCGCCAAGGTTTCTGCACCGCTCACGCATCTGACGAAGGACGACGTGGACTTCCGGTGGGGGGAGGCACAAGAACAAGCGTTCAACGAACTGAAGGAAAGACTCCAATCGCCCCCTATCCTCGGACACTTCGATTCATCAGCAGAAACCGAAGTTCACACGGACGCCAGCAACGCCGGGCTCGGCGCGGTACTCGTCCAAAGACAAGATGGAGCAGAGAGGGTGGTCGCTTACGCAAGCCGGGCGCTGTCGAAGGCAGAGCAAAATTACTCAACGACCGACAAGGAATGCCTCGCTGTCGTCTGGGCATTAACCAAGTTCCGCCCGTACCTGTATGGAATCCCGTTCCGCGTCGTCACGGACCACCACGCTCTCTGTTGGCTCGCCAACCTTAAGGACCCGTCAGGACGCCTCGCTCGCTGGAGCCTTCGACTGCAAGAATTTGACGTAACCATTGTGCATAAGTCTGGCCGCAAGCATAACGACGCCGACTGTTTGTCTAGGGCCCCAGTCGAATCTCCTCCTGACAGCACCGACGACGAGGACGATGCCCGTTTTCTCGGCGCAGTTACAGATGCCGACATGAGAGCACTCCAACGCGACGACCCGGAACTTCGCGCCGTGATCGACTACCTCGAAGGTCAAGGAAGTTCAGCTCCACAAGTCTTTGCCCGAGACTTGTCAAGCTTCGTTCTGCGGCAAGGCGTGCTCTTCAAAAAGAACTTCGGAACCAGCGACCCTGCCTGGCTGCTGGTTGTTCCTGCCAGCCTGCGAGAAGAAATCCTTCAAGCATGCCACGACGACCCGACGGCTGGACACCTTGGCTACAGCAGGACGCTCGCCCGGATTCGTGACAAATACTACTGGCCGAGACTTCCGAAAACCGTCCATCTGTACACACGATCGTGCCATGAGTGCCAACGACGTAAGAAGCCTCCGACGAAGCCAGCAGGGCTCCTGCAGCCGATATCTGCCCCGACTACTCCCTTCCAGCAGGTCGGAATGGACTTACTTGGGCCGTTCCCAACATCGACGCAAGGAAACCGGTGGATTATTGTCGCGACCGATTATCTTACACGATACGCCGAGACGAAAGCCCTTCCAGCGGGCACAGCGGTTGAAGTTGCAAAGTTTTTCGTCGAGTCCATTCTCCTTCGACACGGCGCACCTGAAGTGCTGATCACTGATCGAGGATCATCTTTCATGGCCCAGCTGATGCAAGAAATCCTTCGTCTCAGCCACACCAGCCATCGTCGCACCACGGCGTACCACCCGCAGACCAACGGGCTGACGGAGAGACTCAACAAGACCATCGCCGACATGATCTCCATTTACGTCGACGTGGAGCACAAGACATGGGACGAGGTGTTGCCGTACGTTACGTTCGCGTACAACACAGCGGTTCAAGAAACCACCGGAATGACGCCGTTCCAACTGGTGCACGGCCGGACGGTTACCACGATGCTCGACACCATGCTGCCTCACATGCCTACCGATGACGGCAACGACGACGCTCAACTGATCTCTCAACGCGCCGAGGAAGCTCGTCAACTGGCAAGAATCAAGATTCAAGACCAACAGCGAGTCGACGCACGCCGGTATAACCTTCGTCGCCGGGACGTCCACTTTCAACCCGGAGACCGGGTATGGGTATGGACACCGATTCGACGCCGCGGTCTCAGCGAGAAGCTTCTCAAGCGCTACTTCGGACCCTACAAAATCATCCGACGCCTCGGCGATCTGAACTACGAAGTTCTACCCGACGGAACGCGCCCATCCGCAAGACGCCAGCCACGACCCGAGGTGGTGCACGTCGTCCGGCTCAAGCCGTACTACGAACGATAGAACTTTGGACTCTCGTCAAAGAGTGAACTGTGAACTGTGAACTGAGAACTGTGGCTCGCGACTCTGCTATCTTTTTGTTGTGTATTTATGTTTTACCTTTGTGCTGCATCGGGACGATGCACTTTTTAAAGGGGGAATAATGCCGCGAGCGCAGCTGACTAAGTAGGCAGCGCGCTCGTGGCCTAACGGTTATCGCGCGTGCCTTCCGCGCAGAAAGCCCAGGGTTCGATCCCTGGGAGCGGCGCGTCTTTTATTTATTCTTCCAATTTAGATTTCTGGTAATTTCGAGAACCGTGTTGCTCGTTCTAGGTTAGAATGTTCTGCGCGCCGAATGTTCCAGGACGAATGTTCCAGAATCCCACGCGTGCACAAAAGGGGCTCCGCGTAACCAGCCGGACTCAGTTTCGCCCCAGCGTTCGACTCTGCTCTTTCGCCGACTTCGACGCCCGCGACGCTCTACTGTTATCTTTTGTTTCCTTCTTTATTTTGGGGCACAAGTTCGCCCGATTAAACGTTTAGTTTACTCAGTTAGTCACTCGCCTCATCACTTGTCATTCGTGACAATATAACTCACTTGCGCAGAACTCATTTGTGTAGAATCACGGCTCTCTCTAGAAAAATATGTATTCGATAAAAAAAATGAATACACCCTATATATTATTTCACCTGGCTTTCTATGAACTGGGTTTTGGCAAGAGATATTGCATAAGGGCTCTAAAGTATGCGGCGAAAGAACGTGTTGACGATATTTCTTTTCGCCACTTAAGATTTTGATGGGGTTATGTAACATTCAACGTGTTCAATTAAATGTGTTTCTGCCTCACTAAGGTTAGGTGCGGTACAGCTAAAAGACAGTTTTAAAGCAGGGAGAAGCTAGCTATTTTGGTAATGCTATGCCACTGGAGGGTACTTCAGGGTCATGTCGACGAAAAGTACTGCCGAAGAAGAGGCATTTTCACAGTGTACCATGCAAGGTTTTTAGAGTATTACATATATGTGTAATTTGTTAAATCTAAGAAGACGTTTTAGATGAAACTTACAATGGCATTCGATACGAAGAACAGCTGGTCTCCCGTTAAGTGTTCTAGTTCAGGAAGGAGTTGTTCGGTATCATTGAAGTTTTTGAATGCCTTAAAAATGGATGTGTAAAAAAAATATAGAGATAAAGTTTTACCTGAATATATAGACTTCACACAAATGCTTTATTTTATTTGTTTAACCTGCTTACCAGATAGGCTGCTGTTAAACCAGAGTTATCAGCAATATTTTCACCTAGAGTATGAAATCCGTCCAGCTGAAAGAAGCAAACATACAGTATATAATTTTAAACAGCAGAGTAAAGGTGTGAGGTAACTACTCATGCATTTAAGAACAGAAATGCAGACAACTTACATCGAACCGAGGTTCGATGAGAGTTGTGTGCAAGAATTTAACTCAAAAGTGCGAGTATTCGAAGAGCTATGGCATGGGTGGCACAAATGGAATCAGTAGTACGAAGATTTAGTCGAAACATGTCTGTTTCACCTTTTTATATCATGCGAAAAGGCATGTGAAACAAAAATATACATTATCGTGAAGAGGAATCGAACCAAGGTCCAACATCGATTTTGGCACATTCAGTAACTTTGCCATTTGTCTCTCTTCTAGTGTATTTTATCATATATTTTAACGTTCAATTTCCCTGTCTTTTATAACGTCACCCCACTCTCTCTTTCTTTCGAGTCTCATACTGAGTAATTAAGGTAAGATATCTGCACATTGCTACTCTATCAAGCATGTACCTAGACTGTTTCAATATATTATATTCTAAGGCCGTTAAAGGAACACGGCAAGGAAAATATATTTTTAAAGGGTATAGATGGGACACGTATTTTTTGGAATAATGTTTCCTTGAAAAAGCTTTCCTGTTTTTCTGCGCAATGTTTACTCCCTGATGACGCCATTTAGGTGCAGAAGTTGGAGGTCGCACCTGGCTAAGCCCCGCCCTGTGCTTACAAGGTGCTTGCATCTTTCATTGGCTGGAGAGATGATTGATGTGTAAAAGGTTGGTTGTAAATTTGTATCTCCGTGCCGTAATAGTACTATATTAATCGACTATTTTTTATGTTTGAGAAGAAAATAATCAAGATTTAATTATTGATTTCAATTGTATTTTGAGATTGATTCTCAAGCTTTCGTTTGAAACATTAACAAACTTGACTGCCGGCGTCAGTGGAGTGCTGAACGAGCGAAGCTCGTTGAGCTCGTCAATGTTTATGAGTGTGAGTGGTTTTGAGTTTACAGATGCGCTTAGAGGAAGATCTCAGCCAACACTACCTAAACAGAAGGCACTTCGCACGCGTTATCGCAGTCAGATTGATCGAGACGTGAGATTAAGCACGAGTGATGTGTCAGTGTTCGGCTGGGGCTCGTGTCCAATCAGCGCCTTGCAGGTCGGGTCGGGTCCAATAGCCAAGTTAGCGCGATCCGACTCTGATGACCTTTCATAGAGGGACAGGAGACGACGCGGAGGCCTTCTGTCTAGGTGGTGTTGCCTCAACCGACGTAGTTTGCAACATACAACTGCTGCAAGTACGCGCCTTCGAAATCGTTTGCGGATGCTTGTTCCGGCGTTTTCCAGTGTTTAACTTTTTTTTCTCATACTCATTCTTCCGCTTCTTTCAGTAATATATATCTTATCTCGCATTCCCGCAAATCACATGGTCTATGACTTCCTCTTTCCCCCACGGGCGTGACTGTTTCACATGATGTTGCCAAGGTAATGCAAGAATCGGGCACACAACCCCTTCAAATTACGAAGAAATGCTGTGGGGGAAACAAACACTTTTTTTTAGTAAAAAGGTTTCACTCATGTATTGTTTTAGGTAAGAAAGAGAGCGAATAAACACACTTGTTTTGCTTTTGAATGTTCGGATCAATTTGGAAAGGCTATTTCTAAAAAGGCAGGATAACCGGTTAAAAAAATTGGTTGTGATATATGATGAAAACGTCATGATACATTATAAGAATGAACGTTTTCCAAGCGCATTTGTACTTCTAATAAAATTATTTTCATATCTCAACCAAATTTAGCGTGCGTATGCTTTAGGATATGTCGAGTGCAACTATCAAGGCTTGCTTATAATGTATATTTTTATATTTCTTAAAGATGTAAAAAAAATAAAGTTTATTTTTCTAATTTTCGATTATTGTTACATAAAAGAGATGTCGCAGATATTGGTTTGTGAATCATTGCACTCAGGCGTTTAAGAAGAAGCAAATTATTTTATTTTACAATGGTCTTTTAAGCGTATTGCTGTGCCTCACGTGTGCGCAAGAACATGGTCTTTGCATGTGCATTGCAGCCAGAACATTAAAAAACTAGCTTTATCACACCTAACTCCAAATTTATATAAAAAAACACACATTCAGCAATATGAACTGACAATTTAATTACGTTATCATTAATAATATTTAAAAAATTCACCTGTCGTGTGACCTCTAAAACGGTTTCACCTAGCTAGATTGTACGACGCCTTTTAAATTGGTGAACGTGTTTGCGTATAGGCTACTCTGCGCACACAAGGAAACCTGTATGTTACAAGACCTGTGTGAACACAGGTCTTTTACGTATACGGATGAACCAGCCAAGATACCGGCTCTTTGTCCCCATAACGTGAGAGTTAAGTTGGTGTATTTGGACGAAGTTCCCTGACTGTAGTGTAAATTGCAGTGTGTCATATCTATTCCAAATAAAATTAGAACTCCAATATATATGTAAGAAGTTCGTGCTTGTTAAATTTTTAAATACATATATTATAAAATAATAAATAAATAAAAATACATAACTATGATGTAAAACGTAATAGTAAATAAACATGAGCGAATTTATTAAGAAACGGTGAGTTTTCGAGCGTGTTTTTGAAAACCTGGAAAATGCACCGAGTTATATTTACTGTTGTAACACGTTCACTATTATTTAAAATAATGGTAAGGAGTGTTTAGACGTCACTTACAGTCATGTTGACTTCTTTTACAGTTACGTTGTACAGCTGTACAAAGCAATAAGCCCTTTCTAGGAACGCTTCTTGTGCGTCGTGGGTCCACCAGTTCCTCAGCTTTCCATCAGCATCATATTGGCTTCCTGGTGGCACAACAGGCAACATTACCAATATAAGTATATGTCAGGATTTACATTTTCTGAACGCTGATATCAAGCCAGAAGCACGCATCAGATTGTACGTACGCGGTTGGTGTGGTAATCCAGCGCTGAGATAGGGAGTTCGAGGGGGAGGGTGCAATTCTTGAATACTAGAGAGTTTTGATAAATAGTGTCCGATCACTCCCATGCAAGCGTTTTTTCATGCCATTTCATCCTATGCGTTTTTGAATGATTTTTACAGATTTTCTCTTCAACATGACCTAAAAACTTTGCTTTCATCGTCATTACCGTATCAGCTTTGACCTCTGTTCGTACTGTACGTTGTATATTTACGTGTGTGTTTTATATCAAGACTCGGGTCGCGCTTAAGCACGAGTAATTAAGCATTATTATTTCTAAATTCTTGTTATATTTCCGAAGCCTCTTGCCGCGAGATAGACGTGACAGACCGAACAAGAGCCGAGAGAGTGCGAGCACGACGGCGCAGGCCGCCGAATATTGGCTTTCAATAAATGGTGTCACTATGACTCGGCTTCTCCTTCCGGAAAAACGGTGAGGCAGGAGGCAAGTTTTCTTGCCTTTCTTTTAGGGCAGCGTCAAGTAACGTCAAAATAGACTATCGAAAAGCGTTGAAAATCGTAGACGACAAGATCTACCGGCACATGCACGGAGCCTGAACTGTTCAAGCTTGCTGAGAACCAGACTTCCCATGGGGTCTTAAGGCCCGTTCACACATGCGACAGTCGCTGGGGCGACCAGCGACATAGCGACTGGTTGTTGGTCGCGGAGCGACCAAAACAGGCCGCTACCGACCGGTTTTGGGCAGTCGCTCCCTGACCGATTTCTCAGTCGCAAAAACGAGTCGCTGGATGGCGGAGCCAATCACAGTCTCGTCGGAAGTGATGCGTGCGTTTGTCTACATCCGGCCCTGCTTCCCGCGGGAAGTAGTGACGCGCACGGCGGCGGTAACTGGTGTGGAATTCTCCGCGGAAGCTCTTATTAATGCTGTCAAAGACTATTCGGTTCTTTACAATAAGCGGCACCACGACCACAAGAATGGGGAGAAAAAGCTGCAGGCCTGCAACGAGATCGGCGACATTTTTGGCATAGCAGGTACTACGTGCAATATCACGGTTGAGGGAGCGCACATATAGCCGTTGTTTTACGTTTCGAAGCACCATTAAGTTTTTTGTCTTTCCCTGCCGGCGCCTTTGATCAGAAAAACCGTTCAGCCGGCTCGGGAAAGTATTGATTATTGTCCGTTAAGCTGGCAGCGAGTCTGGCGGCTCGTCGGTCGCTCAATCAGGTGTGAACACTGGTGTGTCACCAGTCGCTTGTCGCTAGTCGCTCCAGCGACTGTCCAAAGTCGCAAGTGTGAAGGGCCCTTACAGTCATACTTCGGTAAACCTCACTCATGACGGCCCTCCTCACTCACTCACCCTCATCTTCACAGGTAAGGTGAGGGTGAGTGAGTTTCTGAACCCCGAAAGTTCATGAGTGTGAGGGTGAGTGAGTATCGTGAGTTCGCGAGGGGTGTGAGGACCATGAGGGCTGTGAGGACCGTGTGTGCGCAAGGGGTATGGAGTGCGTGAGGAGCATGAGTGCGCGAGGGCCGTGAGGACCATGAGTGCGTGAGGGATGTGAGGCTAGGGAGTGCATGATGGGCATGAGTGCGGGGAAGGGGGGGGGCGTGAGGACCGTGAGGGGTGTAAGGCTAGCGAGTGCGTAGGGGGCGTGAGGGGCGTGAGGACCACGAGTGTGTGAGGGGATGCAAGGGCCGTGAGAGCGGTGAGGGGCATCAGTTCGCGAGGGATCTGAGCTCCAATGAAGCACGTGCGTTTGGGTGTGGGGTTTGTGCGAGACGATGAGTTCTCTGTGAGTCCTGATTTCACTTGAAGGCGTAGATAATTTCTGAGGAGTCGAGCGGGTATTGTGATTTCTCGCGGCATCTCCCGGGTAGTGGGGTAGACGCTCGCCTCGCAATAATTTCGCCGTGCGGATGCTTGGTGCGGTTCAATTATTAGGTAACGGGTGAGAAAGAAAAGTTAGTGCGACCTAAGGCTCGCTGCTTGGCGCTATTTGACAGCGCGGTTTGCGCAACTAGTGTTAGGTGAGTCGGAATGGTAGGGAGCTCGCTCGCTCGCCGCTTCAGACAGCGAGGCGCCGGTGAACGGGCGGCGTTTTGCTGGTTGGCGGCACACCTCGGCAAACCTCATTCATGAGTGCCCTCACTCACCCTCATCTTCACAGGTGAGGTGAGCGTGAGTTGGTCACTGAACCTCGAAAATTAATGAGCGTGAGGGTCAGTAGGACCGTGAGGGGTGTGAGGGCGTGAGGGCCGTGAAAGCTGTGAGTGGGTGAGGGTGAGTGGAGGGCTGAAAGTGAGTGTGACTGTGAGGATGAGGGTGAGTGAGCGGCTGAGGGTGAGTGTAGCTTCGAGGGTGAGGGTGAGTGAAGGGCTGAATGTGTATGTAGCTGTGAGGGTGAGGGTGAGTGAAGGGCTGGGGTGAGTGTGGCTGTGAGGGTGACGCTGTTTGAGGGCGGCCTAAAATGCCGACGTCTGCTTCCAGGACGTTCAACAACCTCTGGCTGAAAACGATTATTGAAAAAGAGACAGGTAGTCCAGGAGCGAAACATTGTGGTGGCCACGTTCGCTTTTCGGGGGCATCGAGAGGGCGTAGATGAGCTTAAAAATTGCCGACAAGACGCGGGAGGATCTTACATAAATCATGTCCGGCATCAGCCTGTTCCTTATGACACTCAGCTGCTCGCTAGTCCTCCCTTGATTAGGCTGTCTTACCTGATGCGCGGCAGTGAGATTATGCAATGCAAACTTTATCTCGAGTGTTTTTTTGTTTGTTTTTGTTTTTAAGGGAAAGTATTTAATACCTGGCTTTTCTTTCTGATACGCACGAGCGAGGCATGGCGCGCAATATGGAAATGTCTTTAAAGTAGAGGGGCGCTATTGTTGATCCCCGGTTGGAAATGGAGACCGTCTCGAGAGCAAACGAATATATGTTGTTATGATTTTTCACCTATTTGGAGCTTATTTTACTAACCAAGGTTGTTGTGATTGGTGGTTTTTCCTGCCCCATGCGAATGAGGAGATTGGGAAGTTTACAGGGATAATCTATGGCATCTTTTCTTCGCCTTTAGTTTATTCCACGATTCCGCGTGGTGTTTGCGGTGTCGTTGAAATCACTACTTCAGGATTACGATATTTCGAGGAAGAGCTTGGTGAAGTAAAATGCCATTGCTTTGTATGCATTTTCGCAATTTATCTGATTATCTTCTGAGTGAAGAGTGAGATAATAATATCAAAGGGGGAGATGTTGGGTAGACACTTGACTGCGATGTCGGCTTCGGGAAGGAAGCACAATGAGTGGTCGTGATGCTAAATAAAGAAGAGAGATGGAACCTGGAACAATACCTTGGTTTTCAGTGAATGGTTCCATCATCACACGGGCTCCGTGACGGACAAGAGATGGTTCAAAAATATCACATTGAGAGTAGGCAGCTGTATCTAACTTGAAATATGAGCAGTGGCTTCGCGAAGTAGAGTGTAAAAAAATGAGCTATTACAGCCCACTGCTGTATCAATAATAAATCAATTTTTCTGTTTTGAGCAAAATCTAGTTTCGCAATGTCGCGTCTGGGCATACAGTTTAATAGCCAAAAACTTCGGTGATAATGCGAGCGCACAATAGGAGCGACACTGGACACATGTTGTTGAACCGGTGTGCTGTGTCATTCCCCGAGACGGGTAGCAGCAAGGGAAACCCCACAAGGTTCTGTGTGTCCGCGTCAGCTTCGCTTGCGGCCTATCAAATATGACAGGTACCATCGCGAATCAAATCGTTACACAAACCTGACAATATAAAACATATTAGGATTTATAGTGATGTTATCCAGACGAGTTCATAGATGAAAAAATAAGTTTATTAGATGGTGGCAACTCATATTTCGCAGTACCTTCCTAAATGATTTGAGAAATTTGTATATAAAAAAAGATCATTATAACAAGGTTAGAAAGAATCTTCTGCAGAAAAATTATGATTTCTGGTTTGCGTCTGCTTCTCTTATCGTATGTTTATTTTCACGAGTGAGCAGAGTTTAGTACATTGATAGTATGACCTGAATATATAGGGTGTAATTTGTTTAGCATGTTTGTTTCTTTTCAATTAGGTTTTTTTAATAGCCTAATTAATTTGAACTAGAAGGTGTAGATACAACTGCATGCGGGGAGTGAAATATTGTAGTTGTCAAAAGAAAATACCACATAGAATCGCAAACAATCTTTTCTGTTTTTGAGAACACCGTTTTAGACTGCAATATTTTCGTCGTTGCTATAATGAAGAGCAAACAAAAATACAGTCGCCGATTTTTCAACTATGCTTATCCAAAATATGGTCTACTTATTTTGGACATACACTCTAAAAATGTCTTTGCGTCTACTTTCACGCACAAAACTCGGAGAGCCAATCCCCGCAACTTACGGAGGCAGCTCAGCGAATGACGATGCGGAAACATATGTTTAGACCAAAAAACGCAGTCTGAGTTGTGACATTAAGCAATGCAAAACTTCACGCTTGCATTGCTTAATGTCACAACTCAGACTGCGTTTTTTCGTCTAAACACATGTTTCGGCATCGTCATTCGCTGAGCTGCCTTCGTAAGTTGCAGTGATTGGCTCACCGAGTGGTGTGCGTGAAAGTAGACGCACAGACACTTTTAAGAGTTTACACGAAAAGTCTGTCCCGTACCAATATAATCCCTTTTTTGTGTTGCTTATCTGTTCTATCATTCACTTCATAACGCGAGGAAAAAAGAGTTGCAGCGGAAGCGGGTACGCATAATGTTCCGCCACAACAACGTCGAACGCGGCTTCGTGAGGAATGTGTATGAACACGGCTTCACATGTCAGCACTAAGACGACTCCGGTGTTTTGTTGTATTAACACGTCGAAAGGGCACTTGGTGGGAATAAAAAATTTCATTTAGGTTAGTACCCCAACTGAACACTTTTCACAATTATTGCAGTTTTAATGACAGTCCTTCAGTGTTGAAAAAAAATACAGAAAGCCGGCGATAGCTTGCTCTAACAGTGTTGCGGAATGTACCCTTCTTCAGGCATCGTAAACAGGCTTCGGTACCCTATATCGTGCAAAAAATTATAAAAAAAGTAATCTGTCACTGATGCGAACCTTTTGCGCCGCCCTAACTGTTAAAGGTGTGGTTGTTTACGAGGAGGTCTTTTTGGATCTCTCAAACCTAGTGCTGCCAATTAAGCGGCTTTCCCGCTAAATGTACTGTTGTTTTGTGTTTTTTACCTGAAGATATTGTCGTTTTTCGTTAGGGTGTATATTTAATTGTTTTCAAGTCCTGTTACGTTTTTCTTTTCTGGTTGTCTAAGATAATCTTACGTTTACAGTTGCCAATCATAAATAACTTAATATCTGCGGTAGCTAAGAGTAATGGTGTCATCATACTCGTTCATTAACAATAAATTATCGCAAAAACAACGCTTACGATGGCACTGAGATATCAGGGTGGAAAATATTGGAAAATGCTTTAACCTTTTTTGTAGGTAAATGTTTAAGTTAGTTTTCGAGTCTGCCAAATATTATAGGACCCGCAAACTCACTTCGAAATTGGTTAATGGAAGATTTCAGCGACGTCAGACGAGTGTATCAACTCCGCTAAAAATAAAATTCTTTCCAGGGCGTGTGAATTTCCTCAGTGAAGCCTCTAACAGCCACAAATTAATGCAGAACAGATCTGAACGACGGAGGTGTACGTCGTCGTGGTATGGCATCACAACTCACCTGGTAACACCTGGTAACAGTGAGGCCGATGTCACACTGCTGATACATCGTACAAAAGACAGTCTGCAAATACTCTCCGAGACGTGTTCCTTTCTCGTATAACGGTTCTGTGTCACATTGGTCGTACAAACATCTATAGCGTTTTAGGGAACCGTTTTCGCACATCCGAATACTGTAGGATGGGCCCTCCGGTACGAACTGCGCCTGCGCTACTACAGAAGACTCCAATATGCGCGGTTCGTACGGGAGGGCTTATCGTACCGTATCGAATGGGCCAAAACGGTTCCCTAATATTTGGAGTTGTGTGGATATTTATACAGCGTGTAAGTGGTGAGCCTTTTCAAAGTTGCGACGAGTCACTTGCTCTAGATGAGCGATTTAGCCAGTGCAGTACAACCGCTAGCCTGGGGTCTTTGACGTGCACCACGCAGTAGTGATCGACGACCCCACGCCGGTACGATGCTCGTCCAGATCGAAACGGGCAGGGGTGGGGATTGAACCCAGGATCACTGGGTTCTGCAGCGCGAGCTTTCGCTCCACGTGCTCCGAGGTGGTATGCGCTAGTTTACTCGACCACCAATCCCCCAAACGGTTCCATAAAACTCCCTACTGTGTGCAGACATGTTCGAAGCGTACATAGGTATGAAGCAAACATACTTCAAACATGCATAACGCGCGTCCGCTGGTAATTCTGCCACCGTGTCTGCAGCGGACGCTGTGTTTTTTGTACGACGTACGAGAAGTCACTGAAGCTTGAGTTCATGCATTGGACATCGTTTTGTACACGCGGAGCGCAAGTTTGTTCGCTTCTTGCATGGCGGTGGCGATGATGACACAACGCCGAGCTTTTATTGGCAAATTAAGAATAGAATAGTTGGTAGACCTCGAGGCATCTAGCATCCCTTTCCTTTCAATCCTTTCCTTTCAATGAATCGAGGTCGTACTCTCCTTTCAATCAACGCCAATCAGTGCTCTGCGTCGTTTTGACGTCACCGCATTACCTGTGCAAGAAGCAGTCGACTCGCTCTCCGCATAGAAGTGATCTTAGTCAAACAGGAAAAGTCATTTAAAAAGCTTTTTTTTTCTTATTTACTGTACTCGTTTTAGACTACACATCGTTTCGGCTTAAGTCCAGACGCAGCCAACGCTATGAGGTAATCAGACCAACCAAGCGGCGTGAAAAGCGCAAGTCACTATGCCCTTTTCTGTTCGTGATTGGTTCAGCGATGACCAATATATGTACAGAAACATGACGAACGTGCGCACTCTATAAAAGTCTGTGCGTCTACTTTCACGCACAATACTCGGAGAGCTAATCACCGCAACTAACGGAGGCAGCTCAGCGAATGACGATGCGGAAACATATGTTTAGACCAAAAGAACGCAGTCTGAGTTGTGACATTAAGCAATGCAAAACGTCACGCTTGCATTGCTTAATGTCACAACTCAGACTGCGTTTTTTGGTCTAAACATATGTTTCGGCATCGTCATTCGCCAAGCTGCCTCCGTAAGTTGCGGTGATTGCTCTCCAAGTATTGCATGTGAAAATAGACGCACAGACTGTTTTAAGAGTGCACAATGACGGTGCGCTTTGGACGCTGTCTGATTGCTCCCATCAGATTGCAGTGTCGCTAGCGTTTGGGGCGAAAGAATGTATAATTTTAGCTCGGTATATTGTACTAAGAAAGGTCATTCGTGCCCTGCGCCTGAAATTTAGCGGGTTTCTTACTGCTTTTGGGGGGATTTTTACTGCGTTATGACTCCTGCGCTTCACGTCAAAGCTTTGCACATATCTCGCTCGCGATAGCCACCACCTCGTCGTAAGCAGTCGTAAGCGGTTGTAACCATGGTGCCTGGAACGTGTTTCCGACTGGTGGGCTTACCATGTCCAAAAAAGTGGTCCCTCGATTTCCGTCTGACGACGTCATAGAAGCGTCAGGCTGTCGCCCTGCAGCGTTCATGGCGGTGCCACAGCGGCGGTGGTGGACGTGGAAGACGCTTGTTCTGCCTCAGGCCGCCCGCAAGCATGGTAGTCAATGGTAGCTTCGGCGGCCAAGAGTTGTGACGCCGCGACGAAAGCGACACTCGCGTTTGCTCGTGCTTTTTGCCACAAGTTCTACGACCAACCATCAGGATCGCGTCATCCGACAGCGCGACACTCCGGCTTTTGTCACGCCATGTTTTGCCTCTTTGGGACCACTTTCAATGCATGCGCGGCGTAGCACGCAAAACACACCGGTCGGAGACGCGTTCCGGGCACCGTAGTTGTAATGCAGTCGGTCACACTCAAACGCAAATGCCTTAACGAGTCTGTAGACTACAATATGTGACGTAAATTTCATATACGGCTTGATTCCGCGGCCAAGCTGGCAACACCATGTATCCCAGTGTTCCGAGTCTGCAATCTTTGGCGCAAAAAGCACGTGCTTAGTTTTCTAGCGAAAAAACAAGCTATTTGTACAACTCTTTTTAAGGTACTTTGTAAATGCTTGAGGGTGTAAACAACGTTAGTTTCTTGCAGTAGAACATTCTGTGGCATGAAGGAAACGCTTCTTCGCTTGAGAGCATACAATGTTTCTGGTCTTCTGAATGCGATATGTTATCGGGATCAGTATGCCGGCCGAAATTAGGCTGGAAATTTTAAAGCGGAAGGACCTCTGTAGGCTTTGCGTTCAACTTCACTTTCTATATTTGACATTGGGTGTAAGATGACTTCTTGGTTTATGTAGATAGTACATTGTAGTTCCCGGTAGATTTTACAAGCTAATACACATAAAGCTTAAACAAAGATAGGAAGCCATTAAAAGTGACACCATGACAGTAAGTGCTATATAAAATAAACTGCACTTGAAAGTTCTAAACAATGTCAAGGTATACTTACCGCCGTCGTCAAAAGCATGAGTAATTTCATGGCCTATGACCACTCCGATTGCTCCCATATTGATTGATCTGAAGGAAATAAAGCTTTAGATGAAAGCCTGCAAGGACATGTAAACTTTCTGCAGAAAGTTTCGGAAGATAAAACGCCATAAGAAGGCTTTCGCATTTTAGGTGTTTACTTGTTTTGAATTTAGCATACTTTTTTGTTTCCCACCTAAAATAACATCAGTTTACTGGCTTTCTTGGGTGATTCGCAGTGGCGTCACGAGGGTCAGCGGTACCCGGGGCGGTAGCGTGTCGCGACCCCCCCCCCCCCCCGCTCTCGCGTAGCCCGCCACGACCCCCCCCCGCTGTCGCATAGCCCACCGCGACTCCCCCCCTCCCCTTCCCCCCCGCTCTCGTGGCCCGCCGCGACACCTCCCTGAGCGCTGCACCCGGGGCGGTCCACCCCCCCCCTTGTGACGCCACTGGTGGTTCCTGCTGTTCCTTGTTCAACTCATAACTACATACGTATAGCCTTCCTTTTGCTTGCCATGTTTTAGCACTGCGCGATTGTTAACAAATGGCTCTTTAGCGTACAGTGAAGCGTTAGTAAGATTAGTAAGAGTGGTACCATGTGTCTAAACATGGCCGTAAATCAATCAGTGATCAGCAAAACTCCGGCCGTGCTAGGACAACATGATCGCTTCCGATCACGGATTGATATACGTCTGCCCATTTATAAACGCGTCGACCCACTCATACATTCTTCTCTCGTTGATGCAGGTATTTTCACGCTGTTGTGGCATTATTTTATGAATTATATGAGGTTTCACGTCTTCCGATCACCAAAATCTGATGACGCTCGCTGCTTCTCAACGTTGCAAACATTTAAGGACGCCGCTATTTTGTATATGCTACCGTTCCCACTAAGCACGTCACGCTTTCTATTGGGAATTATCACCTTCTCTAAGAATGTTACTTCACAGTGCAAGGGGTTCAAACACCTACAGTGTTTTTTTAATAAAACATTGTTAACTTACTGTTCCTTTTTTGAAACATCCTCGTACATCTCCGAATCAAACATTACGACAAGTCTCAAAATAACAGCCTATGTACCTTTCGCACAGCAGCTGAGCTCCTTTTAGTAGGAATTAGATAAACATAGTCTTATTAGCGAAGCTTTGACTGCCAGGATGAGGTTTGCCAAAATGATACCTTTCGAATCAATTAAAGGTCTATGACGGTAGGAAACCCTGTCATATGTTTTATACCAAATGAGCTCTTCATTATTGTGGTGTATAACGTGACCCAAGTCATGAGGCTCGATCTAAAGTGGACCGTGAAAATCGACGCCTGCACGTAGCAATTTAAGCTTTTCGTCAAAGGTGTATATCACAGGTCGGTATTTTATTGTAAAATTACAAAGCGTAGCTCTCTTTCTGTAAAAAATTCGGCCAAGAAACTTGCCACGGTTTACGGCGGGCGGCGACGCGGACGACCAAGTCCAGTGGTGGGGTGTGTTTGGAGTTCGTATCGATAGATGGCGTCGGGAGCAGCGTTTGAAAGTCCAGCCGACCAGCCGACCAGCCAAAGAAGCAGACGACACGCAGACGAAATCCGTTGGCAGCAAAAGCGCCGTCGTTATGCAGACGCGTTTTTTTTATTTTTTTGTAACTTCAAGTCTCGCTTTTACTGTCCGCATTTATTTTTTTAACCAAAGGTACATTTAAAAATATTATGTTCTTATCGCGAGCCGTCGCGATAAGGAGGTAGCGTCATCTATCAACACGAACGCCAAACACACCCCGCTGATTGACTTGGTCGTCTGCGTCACCGCCCGCCGCAGACCCTGGCAAGTTTCTTGGCCCTTTTGTTTTACAAAAAAGCTAGGCTTTGAAATTTTACAAGAAAGTAATGACCTGTTAAATACACCTTTGACGAAAAGTTTTGATTGCTACGTGAGGTGTCGATTTTTACGGTTCATTTTCATTCATTCATTCATTCATTTGTTTATTTTCTGTGCTCATGAACAGCTTGACGCCTTAGTAATGATGCACAACAAAATGTTCACAGGTTAGTTACAAAAGTCTTAAAAGCTACGAAATTTGGGTTAAAAACATCAATATTTGCTCCCCTGAGGGTATTGTAGAAGTGTTGAATACGGGTCATGGGACTGGTTTGGATGATGTGATTAACATGGAAAGTTGGAGAAACCCGCAAAACTCGACTCGGAACGTGAATATTAATAGCAGATGTGAGATCTGGGCAATCAATTAATCCATGAATACATTTATACAAGAAAACAAGATCGCGCTCACGCCGTCTGGAACTCAAAGTAGGGCATTTACATCGTTCCAAGAGTCTCGCATAAGAATAAAAAACAGTACGACCAATGTAACGATCGTAAACAATTCGAAAAAACGCTTTTGAACATTTTCAATCATCTCTTGGCTCGTAAAACTAATACAATTCCAGACTACAGAGGAAAACTCCAACTTGGTCCGGATTAACGAGAAATATAACCGTAGAATACAGGCTGATGTGGAGAACTCACGCGTGATTCTAGAAATTACTCCCAGCTTACGCAAAGAGCCATTTATAAGGTTGTTAACATGTACAGTAAAGTATAACGAAGAGTCTATGTATACACCAAGATCACGCGTGCACTCGACTCTTCGCAGAGGATCATTGCCAATCTGGTAACAAAAGTTCATTTTTTCTACCTTTCTAGACAAAGACATAATAACGGTTTTAGAAGGATTGAGCGTTAGCATGTTTTGACGACACCAATTGCACACACGCCTAACATCCTCCATAAGTTTTTCGCAGTCTTCCAAGGATATGATCTGCCTAAACAACTTGACATCATCTGCATATTGCAAGACGACTGAATCGCGAACAATTGAGCTCAAATCATTAATAAAAACATTGAAAAAGATGGGCCCAAGTATAGAGCCTTGCGGCACACCCGAAGAAGAAACATAAGGCCGAGAGTGATGTCCAAGAACACGAACAAAATTGTGTCTATTAGACAAATAATCTAGAAACAGGGAACAAAGGGAGGTACTCACGCCGTAGGATTCTAGTTTGTGTGCAAGGAGCGAATGGTCTACTAGGTCAAAAGCCTTAGAGAGATCGAAATACACAACGTCTACCTAGATCAAGCCTGGTGAATTGGGTCACCCTATACATCTCGCATTACAGGGAGAGGACTCATTTTTGTCATGCTCATTATAGGAGAATATTAAATATTTATAAAAATTACCCAGCACTACAGTCTCCGATTGCAAGAAACATTTTGCATTACACTGCTCACCGAGCGCTGCCACATTTCTTGACTGAACTTCATGCACAATAAATAAAACGAGATGGCAAATTGCCCAACTCGGGAGTATAAATATTGTTTTGTTATAAAAAATATTGGCTTTACATAAGTAAATAAATTTATTTTTAAAGTAATATTGTTTTTGTAACTAACATCGATGATTTGCAGGAAATTATACCACACACCTCAACCTTGATTAACAATATTTGTAGTTCCGTTTTCATATATTTTTGTTCAGTTGAATTTTGATTTGCTTGTTATTTTGTATAATTGTTTTCAAGCACCCGTTCCTTCTATAATTCTTGTTCATCGGAAGAGCCGTAAAAAAGAGACTAGAAAATGACAATTTTTCCTATTCAGGGCAAGCCTCGTTCATTATTTGATTCAATTTTATATAGTCGACATTAGTTTAGAGCACTCATTATTGGCGCTTTCCAGACGTAGGGTGAAGAGCAAAGCAGACTTCTGTGTCAATGGAAGCCTTTCGATAACAAATTCCATTGAATTCATGAAGCCACTTACGAAGGAATATCGTCTTGAAAAATGGCGGCTGAAGTATTCCAGCAGGGAAAGCTGAAACATAAGTTGTATGCGTCATTTTAATAATAATCCCAAACTATATATGAAGCTCTAGATAAGTATACTTGCTATTAAACATTGTAATAAACAGCAAAATATTTGCATGTATTGCTTAAAACAATACATGTAAATTATATATGGGATCGATTCGGGAGATCATGAAGACCGGTTATTAGAAAGTGGTGGTATTCACTAATGTAAGTATTACATCCTTTCAACTCTCATGAATTAATAACTGTGATAGGCTTGAGTTTTAATGAATGAACTCGATTAAATACATGACGTAGAGTAGGACATTCTTGCGCTTGATGTGGTCGCTATAAAAATACCTTTTAACTCTTAAAACTGAGACCAGTAAGAGTAGTATTTTAAATATTTGAAAATTTAAATCACGTCCGAGAACAATTCAGTGCTTACGCTACAGTGAAAAATGGATCGATATAAAAATATACTACATTGCATTACAAATGACAAATGGTGGTGATCGTTCTAGCACTTTGTACGTTAATGGATATAAATGCGAAAGATTGCGTAGCTAACATTTTCTTTTTACATTTGAAAATTTCTAAAATATTCACCAGTTTGGTTAATGTTTGGAACTGATAAAGTATGATTTTAAAGAAGGGGTGTACTTACTGATATCGTTCGCCATTGGATTGTAAAACGCGTTCACTACTGCCGCACCAGCGTACCACCTGTGCAAAGTTTCATGAAGAAAGAGTAGCATTATTAGATAAGTGACGCCTATGTAAAACAAACAAAGGACCAAAGATAGCCTGAAGAATACCAATACTCACTGATCTTCCCTCTTATATGGTTTACGTAAATTTTGAAGGCCTTTAATGAAGTTATTTAGCTGCAGACTGAGCCAGACGTTCAGAATTGAATCGTTCAAAGAAAGGTCAGGCACCTTTAAAGAACAAACATATTTAGTATATCTCCAATATTTTCCCTTAAAACGAATACAGTTTTTTTGTCGGTGTGTCTTATCCAACGGCGCGACCTATATGCTCTCTGTTTCAAAATGGATTGACCTTAGCTGCATAAATATTTCAGGGGGGTAACATTTCTCGTTAGGTTGGTCGACGGGTTTATTAAGTTGCTTATCGCTTGCGCAGATATTACAATCAAAGTACGTAGATGCGAACTTTTCAAAGCAGTTTCGATTCGACGACTGTACAAATATATAGGCGCGACTTATACAAATACGCAACTTATATGTGTTAAATTGTTTTCTGAGAACATAGTTATAAAGGGTTGCGACATGCACAAAGGTTCGGAAAATGCGGTATTCATATGTAGCGCATAAAATTAATAATATTCAAGTTTATTGTGCCAACCGCTTTCAAGGCGATAAAGGGAGAACATAAAGTATTTCCCTGATTAAGATAAATTCAATCCTCAAAACAACCATAGTGAGATAGAAACACGGTGTTGTGACGTTACATTGACCGACTCATCAAGTTTTTTATTTGTTTTGTTACAGACGTCTTTGCAATCACCTATCTTATCTGTGGCAATTATAACGAAGAAAGCGCCGTGTTTTTGTAGCATGAACAAAGTAAATAACCAGGTACTAGCAACAAGCAGTTCAGAAATGAGTATGGACAAAATCAATACCGATTTCATACGTAATAGGAGGAATTGGTCTCTGAGAACTTAATGAGCGGTAAACGTGGCGCCGACACCCTCTTCGTTCACATTAGGCTTAGCAGTCCTGCGCATGTCATTTACGCTGCCAGTGTGTGATGTTGCTCGCGATCCTAGATGCAATGAACCATACGCGACGCCTTGATGCGTTAGGGAAATTTCCACTGTACGATAGAGGAGAGGAATAGAGAACCGTATTTTACACGGGACTAAATACACGAGTCAGTTAACTACTGTAATTGGGTGCCTGTTCCTAATATTCGAACTAGAGGAGCTCACGGGCTCGAAGTTTAAAGTCTGGTTGAAAGATGCTGACAGTTGGCCTCATGTTGATCGTGGCAGCTTGCATGGTGCTGATGATGGCACCCGGAGGACAGGGTTATAGGTGTCACTCGTCGGGCAATCGATTAGCTGGAGAGCGTTGAAGCGTCGGAGCCTCATGGTGGTGGTTTCTTGTTGCTGATCGCCTTCCGCGCAGTCGAGTCGACCTCGGACAGGCCGGCGCCTGGACCGCTTGGGAGGCAGCATTGCTGAGCGTCTCGACAGTATCATTAGGCATCGCATTCCACGCTTTGATACCTTTGACATCTGGAGTTTCTGGTCCTCCAAACTTCTTTGAGTTGTTGTTGAACTATAACTAGAGATTAAATTTTGTGCTACTTCATGACACATTGCCATTTCTGCTTCATTGGTATCGTGTTGAAACAATTGATTTAAAAGCCGCCAGGAAAAAAATCGGGCTGGTTTGCGTAACAGTGCACCTTCCGTGTTTCTGCCTGTTATAAATTTTAAGATAAGATTTGTTTTTAATCACCTAAGCATTTCATGCTTACCCAGTTCGCACGCAAGACCAAAAGGTAGGTATTACATAGTAATACAGAGGACAAAAAATACGTGTATTTCACGCTTTACGATTGTAGCTGACGTTTTGCCGAGAAATCCTAAACGTTATGGAAAGTAGCACAATAATAAGTTGGGTTGTTTTTTGTTTTGTTTTTGCGATATTTTTACTTTTCTAAAAGCTATGGTAAGTTCTTCCTGACTGAAAAGGCTGCTTAAGGCACTAACCCGGAGAAGGGAAAGTCCGGTTGCCATTTTAAATTTCCTTGAGACTGATGTTTTGCATTTCGCCCTACAATTTATTATTTTTTGAGGATTTATATTCGAAATACAAAATATTGTTCAAATTTCTTTCAGATTTATATATTGTGCAGCGTAAGTTAGATTTGCTGGTACTGGCGCACCGCCAAGTAGATGGTCTTTAGAGCGATAGGTGTTCGCAGATGACTAAGTCCAAAGTCAGCGGCGTACGTGTTCGCAGACGACCAAGTTAGCAATGCATATAACTTGAATTACCCTCTCCCGTTTGGCGCTGTTATACTTAGTTTCAATAGAAGCTTTCAAAACTGGAACGCTACGGCCCCTTCCAGCCATTCAGCGCTTCGGAGAGAAAGACATGACTCTACTTCACTAAATTGGGCACTGCTGTCGAATTCACAGAAGAGTACGAGAGGAAACCCATTTTTGTTCGAATTTTGAGTGGCAGGTTTATTTTCTAGGCAGATAATGATATCGAAATCTGGGACTGACTGCTTGGGTTAGTTCTGGCCCCTGTACGTTTTGTAAGCGTTGTCACGTGCTTCGCTCCGTGGGTCTGATTGGCTCCAAAACGCCCGAGCGTTCGCTCTTTACAAGTTCAAGATGAAACGATGTAGTCGAAACCCCAACACCCTGTAGACGGCGGGGCCGTGGTTCCAAGATAGCAGAAGAGACGGGGATAGAGTTTCCAAAATATTCTGTGTGCCTTCTCGTTGACGCTGGTCAGTGCGCCTACTTTTTTTTATTTGTTTTGAAAATGCGAAGTGGTCGGGGCAGTAGCATATCACAGTTGACAGATAACTTGACAAACGTTAGGAACAAGAGCATGTTGACTTTTAAAAGTTCTGTAAATGCCGCAGATCTTCCGAAGCTTCGTGGAGGGCGAGTTGTTTTGGGTGCGGTCTACGTCATTATATGTGGCAAAACACTTTTGAGGGTTATGAAGATATCTTAGTGTTTGCACTGTGCTTGGGCACCAGTGCTATGAAAAGTGAGCTATAAAGGGTGACCGCCAAGGTCCTGAAAAAGCAGCATTTCCAGTATTGATGTCTCTGTGGTAAGGTTCACAACTCACTGAACCCCGTCGTGGTTTTAGTGCGTGGCAACTTGTGATCAACTTGTGTCATGGTTATAGCGTGACCTCAGGCTACCGTACGGCGCGACATTACAAGGGGGAACTCGCACCGCACCATTCAAGAATGATTTTAAGCGCGCATTAGGAGCGTTGCCGTGCACACGGTTGCCTGCGGTAGCACTATGCTAAAACTACACATTAACGTCATCGGCGGGTTCGAAAGTGTTATTTCATGCTCTATCAAAAATAAATATTCGAATATAGCGTATACTACGCCTGTGTACCGGGTTTCTCGCAGCATCGTGACCCGACTCGCCGAAACCGTCCGTTTTATGCACTCGTCATGAACGGCTGGCTCAACCTGTTCGTTTATGATAGCTATCCACCTCAACCGCTCTTCTTTATTCTTTCTGTCCTCGTTTTTTAATTGGTATTATAATTACCTTTCTTTTTTTGTGTTTGTTTGATTTTTAATTTTTTTACTGTCTATATTTCTTGTATAATTTTATTATATAATTGAGCTCAGTTTTTTATCATTACAGTTTCCCTTTTTCATAATTTTCATTCATCACATTCCACGCTTCCTCCTTATATTTCTCTATACATTACCAGTTGTGAGTACCGCTTGTTCTTTCCCTTTCACGTTCTTGTCCTCATCCGCTATTGTATATATGATGGCTAACCCAGACGCGATTAAAGATGCAGTGAGTATTTCTTTTCTTGCCTTTGTAATTACGCTAAAGCAAGTACGCATAGTGTGTTATATTATTTTTCTTGTAGCAGACGGTCATGATCCTTGTCACGGCCTTCCAGCACATAAATGCGAGCCTATTCCCGATGTCTATTCGCTAGGGATACCGATGTGCGAGTAGTTCTCTTTTACTTTCGGGAACAATAGATTCTTCATAGATCGCGCGCAAGGGCTTTGTTCTACTAACAGGAGCTTTTGCATGGACGTTGCAGACAGATTGCGCTGGCGTCCGCAAAATTCGAAATCCGCAATTTACAAAAAAAAATCCTTAATGAAATTAGGCATCCCGGTTTCCTTGGGCTACGCTGTTGCGAAGTGAAACACAATAGTTTATATTTTAACGCACTCGTGTTTTTCCCGTTAAAACTGCACTTTTCACAAACATTCCGACCAAATCCATTCGCTAACAGCAGCGCCAAGGCCGACTGTCCCTTCTACCGTCTTCACCGCCATCCCTTCTCCTCTGGTTCTACCTTCCTCCGCGAGAGGGCGAGCGGCGGGCTGGAAGTTGCGAATAGCAGGCAAATCAGAGAGTGCGTCGTCTGCTCGCTGTGCTCATATGGAGGAGGAGTTACAAGGTACACTCAATGCTAACTCGGTTGTCTCCAAACATGTCCGCCGTTGACTTCGACAAGGTTCTTGGTCTGTGTCTTACAAAAAGAGAACAACGCCTTGAGACTTCAAAAGTTAAAATCCGCTGCGTTAATACCCACTCGGTGAAAACTTGTGTTTTCGATGCGCAGGCACCGATTTTTCGGTTAGTTTTACAGTGTAAAAATATACTGTGGCCACACTATGTGAATCTTAGAGTGAACGGCGCTTTCACGCGCCCCATGAGTATAACAGGGTGATTTATTTGATAAATCTTTTGCCGAATTAAAACAAAGACAAAAAGAAAACATTTAAATGCATCTGTTCGCCTAGTTGAGGTGCTGAATTAAACGACGATTTTAAATGGTTAGATGTTTGATAGAAAATTATTTGAAGTGCAACATAATGGAGCGTGTCAAAATCTCATTCTAGTGAAAAGACGGTAGAGTGCAGGCGAGCTGGTGGTAGCTATCAGTAATCATGTTGTATTACACCTGAGACGTTCTCTGTGTCTGTTCCTTCTACTGAAAGTTCTTCCGATTTCATCCACCGCAGTCTCAGGTGTAATACAACATCATTCTAGTGTGTTTTTTAAATCGTGTTTTGGCCAATCTCTGCGGTAAAACATAACATTAGACTGATGATACTTTTATGGATTATTACGTAATATTTGTAAATAAAAAGCGTTATCCTGATTTCTTCTAGTTTTTCTTTTTTTGTTTTAGAAAACTCAGCACTTGCTAAACAAAGAAACTTTATCTAAATTTCGTATTGCTATATCAAACAACCCGCTCCTTTCACCCTACAATTTGGTAGAATTTAAATCAAATCGCCCAATATATATTCGGCTAGCCGTAAGTTATGAAATATTATTTAATGTGAAAAATATTATTTGTTAAGCCAATATGATCAGTACGGTAGTTGCTCATCAGTAATGTTTATAACACCGGAATCCGCCAAGATAACGATTGAAAACATTCGTAAGACACTAGGACTTTCTACCCACAGTGCAAAAAAAAAGTTAAACTGAAATTTCAGTAATGTCACTTACATATTTATAAAGTTCATTAAGATACGTGTCATTGAGCATCCAATCAGGATAACTCGATTTTATCAATCATTTTCTGAAGCTGAAATGAATGGCATTATTACTAGATGATCAAAATATCAATAGATGTCGGTACCTTTTTTAATGCCTCCTCACGAGTATTGTTGTCCATCCATGTATTATTTTCAAGCATTTCTCCAAAAGTGCTGTTAAGGACATCCACTAAGTGGTCCATCTGGCAGAAAAAGAAATGAGTAATAATCTTAAAAGTGTACTCATCACTATTTCGTCACATAAAGTTTGTCTTGTGCATTTCATATATTCGGCCTATATTTTTAGCAAATTTCAAGGGAAGAAAAAACAGAATGTACGGTTTCTATTACGGCAGAATTGTTCACTTTATATACGCTAACTGCCCGAAACGGGGCGTTCACCCCCCGTTTCGCTTAACCGCTTTCCTTGTCGGCGTCATCCTTCTCAATAGCGCGCCCGACTTTGGCTAGCGTCGTCGCGTGTTACACTCCGTCCACCATTAAGATGAGACTGCAGCTAAAGATACAAGCGCCATCTAGCCCACGCTCCTGGCTTTGAGAAGTTCATTTCGAGCGCGAGTGCTCGGTCTGCTGGAGAACGCTTGCAAGCTGCGACCTCGTCATCTCGCGCTTTGTGGCATTGGCTGCAGTCTCGGCTGGAAGGTGAACGGAAAACGATATTCGGAAGTTGGCACCTGCCGTGTCTGGCTTCACACTCCGCGTTGGCGCGTTCCTTTTTAAAGAAGGCGCTTCGTTGCAACGGTGAAGGTGCTATGGCAGACGGAATTTTTACGCGGGAGGAGTGGGCGGAGTGGCGAGATCCCAGGTGCGCACTTCGGTTCTTTCGCCGTACTTTTCAATGGGCGGAATGTGAAAAAAAGCTCTTTGAAATAAGGATTTAATGCACACGGCCGATTGTTTTCCAGCGCCTAATATATTGATGAGCGTTAGATGAAACATACGTTTTTAGCTCACAATTTAGACGAACTCCAGATGTGTCAAAGCACGCACTTGCAGATTTTTAAACATGCTCTTTTTTCAGGTTTATGGCAAGACTACAAGTTGAATTGCCGAATAAAAATAATTTTATTCGGATTTTGTATTTTTCGTTAAAATAATAAATATTATTTTCTTCTCTGCGGCATTATTTCACAATTCTTCACTAAAAATGAATAAAAAAAAACAATCCACTCAGAATTAAAAAAGATATATATGCGCTACAAATTTTATACAAAAATAAAATGAACACTATAAAATCACCCTGTAAATCTTTAATTATTGTCGAAGTTCGTATCTGTTGCTTACCGCCGCCAAATAGTACATGAAATTAGAAGGAATGCAAAAGTGCGCGTTCGTTAGAGTTGGAGGTGACGGTAACGGTAATTGGAGACATTTCGAGGACGATAACAAATCTCAGTAACGCCTTAAATTTTGACAAGCTAACGGGATGTGCTAATTTGTTACTTATTTTCTTTAACAAGCACGACACTAATTTTTCCACCCAATATAAAAAAAAGTTTACCAAGGCTCGACCACAGTGATCAATCGTGGGGAATTAACCCTTAGTTTCCCAGTCTGCATTTAAAGGCACACACCATGTACATTATATTTTTCGGCTCTTCGCAATACTGTATGTCCGCGAGCTCCCACTGTTCAACTGAAGTGCAGTGCGCTATAATTGTTTTCTTTTTAGGGGCGAAGCTCCTTAGGGGCTAGCCATGTCCGTACGTCCGTCTGGCGTCCAGTGCTCATGCTCCTGTTCGTGAGCTCACGTGCTCACGTGCTCGTGTAGGGCAAAAAAAGAAAGATGAAAAAAATTATGTAAAAATGACGAAAAAAAATGCTGCAAAAAATATGATGAAAAAATATGTTTGCGCAGTCGACAGGATTCGTACCTGTGCGGGGAGACCCCAATGAATTTCTAGTCCATCGCCTTAACCACTCGGCCACGACTGCGGGACGAGTAGAGGGCTCTGAGATGTGGTAGTAACTCAAGAGCTGGGGTTGTCATGGATGAAACGTTGCATGTAGCCGCTCAACGTTTATACAGGAGAGGGCGCATGCGGTCAAACGCGTATGTAATCGCGTTAAACTTTGCATGCATTGGCGCATCGTTTATAGACGAGAGGGCGCTGCGGTCAAATGCTCAAATTTTGACAAGCTAACGGGTTTTAGAGACAGCGAAGGAAAAGTGGATTACAAGACAGTAGAGATTACCAAGCAAAGATTAAGTGAATGGTGGCAGAAAGCACGAGAAAACTAGATATTTTCTTATTAACTGATGACAAAGGGAGTTTTATAGCCTCACTTTCTGTTCAGTGTGGAGTGTATATAGTTTTCCACATTTAAATATTCTAAGCTTAAATGGTAAGACAAATTGGCTAGGTGGCGTAAGCTACCGCCCGATCCAAAGGGCTCAGCCGTATTCATCCATCCATCCATCCAAATGCGTATATAACCGCGTTCCATACCACACATTCTCTTTCTGACATGGATGAAAACGAACGAAAGGCTCGCATGCTGCGGCTCAACGTCTACGCAGACAAGCACCACCAGAGCATCGCCCCAGTCAACATCATTCACCACGTGGAGATGTGGTTAATTTTTTAATTTCTACTTTTGACACAAACAAACGAATTAAGGTAAAAAAAAGCTTGTCCTGTTTTGTTCTGGCCAAAATAGCCGGAATGTTTAGCTTATTGTAGTCCGGCACTAGCTTGTTCACTCCTTTTTGACATTGGATGGGCATGGTCTCTGAACACAAGAGCCTACCTGTAACCATAGCCTGAGTGAAAACTTTTAATTTGTTTGAAGCTGCGAGCTCAAATTAGGTTAGTTAGTCGTGCGCAATACTGAACTCGAATGTCGCAAACTATTTTGCGCGGTAGAAATACAAAGACATATTTTGTCGCCTTTATTTCTTTTATGATTGAAAGGTTTTATTTAAAAAAAATAATTCCAGAACTTCTTGCACTATGCGGTAACCGACCTCAACGCATAGGATTGCTTGTATTTCACGAGGAAGTGAAGACACCATGACAAGTGACTCTGATGAAGAATGGGTTTCCTCACCTAAGAGAACCAGGGCCTAGAGCGTGCCTTTATCAGAACATTCGGAATCTGAGGGTGAGAAGAATAGACAAGACGCTGGCGACGGAGGCTTTAGTTAATAAACTCTCTCAACCAGTACGGGGTAAGCTGGACGTGAACGCTCGTTGACAACCCAAAAGCCGCCTTCTAAATGGTGAAGTAATCATAATGGCGCTGCTGCGTACTACCTTGATAGTGTAGAGTCCCCAAATAACTGCTGAGGACAACAGCAAATTTTTATGGAATTGCTTTGCAGATTCTCTTGATAACGAAATTCTCCACAAAATCGCAAAGACGTCCTGCCTGCACGTTATAGAAAAGGACCTGAACAAACCAGTGCCAGTGACAAGAAGGAGCTACAAGAATTAATTGTCATCGGCTTCTAAATGACTGTACTCCGTCTTTCGGGTACAGCTGCATGGTTTACAGGCTTCCCTCTATTTCTTGAACGTGCAGAGCGACGAATCTGGTCACTGGAAGTTGTTCACTAGAATCGTTTCCCTGGATGTGCCCTCATGGGTGACGTAACACCTCGGACTAGACGGCAAGAATTCTTCAGAGGCTGTGAGTGAGAACATTGATTTTTCTGTCGCAAGACACCATGAGTGTCCTTCGTTAAGGTTCCTCGGCACTTGCATTTTCTCTAGTCATGTTGATACTCACCGCAAGGAGAGCAACTGAATGTAAGAGCGATAAAATTAAGCGTGCACCAGAATAGAATACACTCATGCTACGCTCAGGTGAGGAGCGAGATCAGATGACGGGAGTTCGTCTTGTACGAGGTGTCATTCACATCTAGTGGAAATAGAAAACAAATATACAAGATAGGCCATGCTGACAAAGACCGCTGAGCAGATCCTGTGTGATAGGTAGAGCCGTGCATTTCCGAGCATTACCTGCGGATTATCCACAGGTATCAACAGTAAACTGATGGATACATATAAAATTAATCAGAGCTGGAGGATTGCGTATTGGCTGTGGATGCCAGGGGCTGCGGATGCGGATCGGATGTGGATATCTGCGGGTCTGGGACTACATTTTTGGTGAGGTGGTCCACAAACGTGTATGACCACACTGTGTAGTGGGAATTCCCATTCACACGGCCAGCATAAAGGCACCTTTAGCCTAGGCCCCTTTTGAGTGGGCCAACACCTTAGGTGTTAGGTGCTCGGTGAGTGGCGTAGCCACGAATTCCAGCCACGTTGGCTCCCATACCCGTACGCAGGGCGAGCCTGTTTTAGTAGGTGTTTGGTGAGTAACGTCACTACGAACCCAGAGCCATGTGGATTCACCCACCCACGGCTGGCTGTGCGTGGCTTAACATGTGTCCGGGGAAAAATGGATCCTGGTGGATGAGGTGAGCCAAGGGTACGTATGGACCTTTCGGGACCCCTTGGGTGAGGCAACATGTCACTTCGGCCCCTGCTTCTCGTATTCGGGTATCCTGGCTTCGCCCGACCAGCATGATTGAGTCAGTCACCTCTTCTATTATCTATTTCCTTCTTTCACTTTTCCTTCCATCACTATCTCTTTCCTTTGTGGAAGACGATGGTGGAAGATGACGGGTTGGAGGGCGCGTGGCAAGCGGTCGGCCCACGAGACACGAGCTGGCGCGCGACAGCGGGTGCTGCTCGAGGCTGGGGCCGAGCAGAAACAATGGAGCCGGTCTGGCCCATGGGGATCCTCAGACCAGTCCACCAGCGAATTTCGGACCAGGCCTGACGGGAAGGGCGAGACCTGGCCATACTGGTCTAGGTCATGACGATCCCGGAGTGGTCTCGCAGCGAAACTCGGGCTATGATAGCCCGGAACAGCTAGCCTACGCAGCGCTGGCGTGGGAAGTACAATCCGTAGGCCTGGACACGGACTACGACTGCGAGCTCTGAACGACGGGCAACAACCAGGGTCGGCGGGCCCGAACTGCCGGATCACGAGGACGGGCAACTGCGAAGTACAGTAAACCCATTCACTGTCTTCTCCATCTGTTGTGTGAGACGAGCGAAGCACAGACCGATCAGGCGGCTTTATAGAGCGACCCCCATAAAAATGGAGCATCCAACGTGGGGCCCGGTCGGTTTGCCTCTGCTTGTGGTCGTCCCCATGGAGTCCCATGGATTCGTTATGCAGGTTGTTTACAACCGCTAACGATGCCCGTCGAGACAAAGTTTGTTTGAAGTTTAAATCCTTGACTCATAGCAGAGCTCGGAAGGGGTGTCCTTAGCAGAGTATCGAAAGGACTCGAAGGACGAGGTTGCAGGCGCGCTCTTTCGAGGACCTAAAAATGGAGGTTGGAAGCAGGTGATGCAACCCGGAGGGGGAGGGGGGGACGACGAGGAGTGCCGGCAAGATGTCAGAAAGTCGTGTTCGGAGGCGGAGAAGAAGCACTGCATGTTCGCAAGAAGGCACAAAAACGGCTGGCAGGAGGTGAAACAACCAGGACTCGTTGCAGATTTAGGACGCTGCTCGAGGGAATCAAAGGATTGTGGGTTGGTTTGAAGTGATGAACAAGAAAGAGCTTTTCGAGGCCCAGGGAGCAGATGGGGTTTCGGCAGCGGGTTTCGGAAGAATTGCGGGAGTGGCAGTTGACACGAGGTACGCTGGCGGATAAGTTTGTCAGTGGGTGTCGGAAATATTGCGGGAATAGAACCTGACACCAGTAACGCTAGCGGACGAGTTTGTCAGCGGGTGTAGGACAATTTGCGGGAATAAATCTAGACAACGGGGACTCTGGCGGACAAGTTTGTCAGCCGGTGTTGGAAATATTGCGGACTTTGCAGTTTACACCGGGAACGGTGGCAGGCGAGTTAATGTTTACTACGATTAATATGTTTCATGCCTAGACGGCTGGTTACTTCGGGTCATCCCAACAAACGACCAAGGGCAGAACGGCGACTGTTCCTTCAGGTTGGTGGTGCCTGGATAGCTAGAGAGGAGTGATTATAAGATGCTCTTTGACTTCACTCGGGCTGGTCGTGGCAGTGGCAGCAAGACTTTTCATAAGTTACGTCGCGTCACGACCTGGCCGGAGATGAGACGGGATACATTCCAGTGGGCTTGTAGCTGTGATGCTTGCCTTGAGGCGCGAACGGTTCAATCAGGTTTGCTCGCTGAGTTGCCACCTCCTCTGAGGGACGATGAGTCCCTACAGCCCAAATGCACGTGGACGGGACGGGTATGCTGACGCCAACATCGAACCGCACAATAAATACGTATCTGTGGCGAAAGGCAGGTATGGTATGTACATTCCGTCGCGGGCTTTGGATTTCATCGATTGCGGAACAGTTCAAGTGGGTTTCCGCCATAGTTACCTAGTCCTGAGGGCAACGCACCCTCTGAGCAATGCAGCTAGTGATTTTGCGGCATCGCTTGCTCCGAAGTGAGAGGTCCCTGCGAGGTAAAGACGCGAGCGCTCGTCTCTTACTTCTAGGTTTACTCGGCGAGACACAAACGAGAAGTCTGGCCCGGTTAACATCGCTGACTTGAAGGTATACTACCGTCGTGATGTGGAACATGATTAACATAAGGTTTCCGTAGGACACAGGGAATCCCCTGTTCCAGGCGACCTAGGAGCCAACACCGGAATGCGGACTCGCCGAGTGAGTCGTACGGTACACGACTCCGCCGGCAAGCAATTTCGAAGTACAGGCTAAGGCCGCTGCCACAATGTTCGGCAGAGTGTTTGTTCGTTGCGTGTGGTTTTAACACTTTTTTCTGCGCATTATAAGTTCCTGGAAAAACTGCCATAGACGGCGTCACCCTGGAAGAACACCGGGAGAACGGCTTATCCGTTTTCCCCAAGTGCTGAGGGTGGCTGACACTAATTCGGCCTGGCTGGCCCCCGTAGTAGCCTTTCATAAAGACGACCACACCGGCGGTGACCTGCCGGCGGAACGCGAAATCCGAAGGGGCTTCGTGGACTCCGCGAGCCCGTGGGAAGGGGTGTCCAAACAGGATACTACAACACTCACGACTCCTGCAAGTCGTTGCTGCGCGTGCGCTTCCGGCCGTCGGAGGAAACTTCCCTCCCGTCAAAGCTGCCGGGGAAGCGTCCCCGCGCTGAATCTCCCCCTCGCTTCCTCCACGGCGGCCTTGCTCTGCTCATCACGTGGGTCCGGAGAGCCACTCACACGCTCTCTTGGCTGTCGGTCAATCGCTCAAGGCCTCCGCCGCTTTGGAAGTTGGAAGTCCCGAAAACGGAAAGGGAAGACTCGAGTGTGAGGGGGCAAGCCAGGCGAGCGCGCGTCGTGTCCAAGGTCGTGTCATCGTCCAGCAGTTCTGTGGATTGGATCGGATTCCCGCGGCACTTGTTCCTAACGTACCTCGTAGACTCTATAGACAAACAAACGTGGTTGGTTTGAAATTTAATAAAATCAATGCTATATTCTCAAGTTCTCAGTGTTTCTACATACAACTAAAAGTATCCCTTTTGCGCACTGCACTTTATTAATTTTTTTCGAGCTACGAGCGTTGATTTTGACGAAAAAAGCTGAGCCGAGGCGGCCGAAACGCGCGCTTCGGACGAAGGAATCTCCAAATCCATCCGAAGCCGGACCTCTTTGGCCTTCCTGCCGAGGTGACGGCGGTAGCAAGCGGTCGGCGACTTTGTGATCCGCGGGAGATAGACAGGCATCAGGCATACCATTGGCAGGTGGCGTGTAACGTCAAGTCTGACGAGCACCGACGTCAACGACAAGTGGAGGAGGCGAGGAGGCAAGTCGTGAATTTGGCTCGGCCGGTGTCCAAACTGACATTCGACCGACGACTGCCGGACGGTTCAATTTTGACGACTTTTGCAGGAGTCGTGTGGTTTGTAGTAGCCTGTTTGGAGCAGGCCTGGACGCGGGCAGTTCTACGCACGCGGCAGCATCCACACGGAACGGGACAGGTCTGTCCTCGTCGGTGGGACCAGCTTAGAGCAGGCTCTGCTGCATCGGGGTGAATGGGACAGCGAGGGACGGCCAGGAGGCTGTCGACACTGTCTGCCGCGACTTCGCTGGAAGAGCCAACTAAAACTGGCACCAAGAAAGACCGACGCCGAGGGTCCCACCATCATCTACGCCGCTTTCAGACGCTATAACGTGGCTACCCCGGCAACACCAATAACGGCCGCTTCTCCCCACACCTCAGACGTCCCCGACCACAGCGTTCACCTCTGTCTCCTTCGTCCTTCGACGAATACACCATGGTTGACGTGGAATAACTTTCTGCGCCCCATGATGTCCCTAGTACCGGAAGGTCCTCCGAAGCCCGGGCCTTGAAAGGGGAGAGTGTGGGAGACGAGGGTGTAAGACGACGGGACGGAGGGGACGTAACAAGCGGCCGGCCCAAGAGAAAGGAACTGTAGCGTGACAGAGGGTGCTCCGCGAGCATGGGGCCGGGCAGGAAGGATAGAGCCGGTCTGGCCCTTGGCGATCCCAGGAGAAGGCCATCAGTGAGGTTCGGACCAGGACCGGCGGGAACTGCGAGCACTGGCCATTCCTGCCTAGGCCATGACAATCCCGGAGTGCTGGAGTGGTTCCGCAGCGAGACTCGGGCTATTATAAAGCGGAAAAGCTAACCTACGCAGCGTTGGCGTGGGCAGGACAATCGCCAGGCCTGGACACGTACTCCGACTGCGAGCTCTGATCGACGGGCAACATCCAGGGTCGGCGGGCCGGGCCGCCTGCTTTCGAGGACGGGCATCCCGGAAGGTCAGTTAACCCATTCGCTGTCTTCTCGTTGCGTTGTGTCACTCTTAGGAGACAAGCGGAGCACATTCCGGTCAAGCGATGATTATTATAGTGCGACCCCACGTCTTCTATATTCTCTTACTTCCTTTCTAACCTTCTTAGGTGGCAAAGGCGAACTTTGGGTAAAAATAGGTCCAGTCCCTACAACCACAGTTGGGTGTCGTGCCTAGGAAGCACTGGTAAAGCATTTGTGTCAGACAAGCCATTCTTGCTATGGCACATTACCTAACCCCTTTCTGGGCTAAGTGGTGGGCGGTGCACCCGGGCACCTCTCATTTCTTATAGGTCCCTAGCTAAACAAAACTTCTGATCGGGCCCTGAAGCCCGCACCAAAGTATTAGACCATTCCACAAAGTGCCTTGATTATTGAAATTTCCAAAGTTTCTTGTCATTCGTTCTAAGGGTGAAAAGCTACTTGCACAGCTTTAACCATTTATCGTTTCAAAAGTGCTCCAAAGTTTTGTCAGTTCAAACTTCAATGCCAAAACAGATGGCGTAGGCGAACTTCTGGTCGAGATAAACACGAAACAACAAACTGAGGATCTTCTGGCCTTGAACTCCGTTTCGGATGACGAGGTTAGCGTGACAACTTACCGCAAGCTGAGCACCGTTCAGGGAGTTATCTCTGAGAATGACTTGCTCGAAACATCTGAGGAAGAGCTCGGTGGAGGCCTCTCCAGTCAAGGGGTTGTGGGCGCACACCATATCACCATACACCGAGATGGTGTTGAAGGAAAAATGAGACATATTATTTTGATATTCGATTCCACTGCAATACCAGAGACTACGAAGGCAGGCTACCTCCAGTGCCGAGTTCGACTCTATGTGCCGAACCTTCAGCGGTGCTTTAAGTGCCAACGATTCGGCCAAGGGTCACGGAGCTGTAGAGGTACCGACACATGTGCCAAGTGATCCAGTAAAAGGCATGTAGCAGATATCTGCGAAAACGAACCGAAGTTTGTAAATTGTGACTCTTGCCACCCCTCATATTCCCGAGCTTGTCCATTATGTAAACAGGAGAAGGAAATACAGGTATCGATAGTGAATGAGAACATCTCGTACCTTGAGGCCAAGAAACCTCTTTACATCTCTAGAAAAGTGGGCATGCCGAGGTCGTGCGTAGGGGACCAGCACGACCAATGATTGCATCAACGGAAACCCAGACGTCTCCTAACGACTCTTGTTTCCCGTGAAAGCTCCCTTTGAATCCCATGGGACCCACGCCGGTGGCGCAACGTCCCAACCGCAGGGAAGATGCTGGCCCTCCAGCATCAATTTCAGAGCAGAGGATGGCACCTCCTGCTCCCCTGCTGGACTACTGACTCGGGGCCGGGACCAGCCACCCCATGACGCTGCCTCCAAAAAAGCCCGGTGAGTCGTCTAGAGCTGCAAACCCCTAAGGGTCAGCCTACGGCATCAGCCGAAGAGCCCGTGATTGAGGCTGGGCTGAAATCTGACAAGGAGGCCCTCCTCTCAGAATCAGTCCTCCCTTTTTGCCCCAAGTTACCCTACTAGCAAATGCAAAGGTCCGAAAAAAAAAGAAGAAATGCTCCGCGTGTAAAAAGTAATTATAAGTAATGGTAAATGCCTAATTGTTTTTCTTCGTTTATAATTTTATAACTCCACATAGTACTGGAAAAAAAGGTAGGCATCATGAAATTGAACTGCCGCGGCCTTTTTTGTAACATAGCGTGACGTCAATTTTTTTTTTTTTTGCCGAACTCCGCTTTGTGGTCATTTGCTTATGCGAGACTCATCTGAATGACTCCCTCATGCAGGTGTTGCGTCGAGATCAGTTTTTTCTATAGAAAGGATCGCGCTTCGTGCAATCCTTCGGGTGGCGTAGCAGCGGCAGTACAAAGTGGTGTTGCATATGCTGAAGTTCCTCTCCAGACTCCACTGGAGGTGGTAGCATTTCACATACTTCCCGATCGTGTCACACTGTAGCAGGGTTGGGCAGTATCGCGATACAAATGTATCGCGATAGTATTTCAGAAATACATTTGGTATCTGTATTTCTGTATCGCGATACATTTTTTTCACCAGTATCTGTATTCCTGTATCGAAATACATTTTGGACGTTTCTTTGTATCGCGATACAATCAGGGTGAAATGTATTTCGTTACATTTCTTGAGAAATACTCCCCCCCCCCACAAAACAAAAAACAAAAACAAAAATCCGAGCGCAATTTTTTTTTTTGCTTTTGAGGGCATTAAGATCAAGGAGATGCTGGGGCATTGTTAGCATGCTGACCAAGGTTCCTTCCGATTCTCCAAACTATTTTTCTATGCGCCCTCTTCTCTCTTCTGAGAAGTGTTGCGTAGTCGGAGACTCGAACGAGGTGGCGTGCCAGGAGTGGAGTCAGAGCATCTTCTGCCGCAGGTCCTTAGGTAGGGAATTCTTGAGTCATTGTTTGCTGCAATCCAATGCCCGCTGCTAACCGTCTCTCCTGCCTTAGCGTACACAGTACACGCAGTCGGCAAAGCTGAGTCACAGTCCGTTGCAGCACGAGCCTGGTGATGGTTAACTTGAAATAGTAATGACTCACGCAGTGAAGTTCAACACATATTCGAACGCGTCTGCGGCTGCGCCCATAATATTGCACGGCTCAAGGGTACGTCATCAGCCGACGTGAACGTGACCCGCTGCTCTGGTGATCCGAAACCCAGGAAGGAGACCAGACGTGGCCTCGCTGTGCCGACCCAGACTTCGTACACCTGCCACTCGTCTCGAGCATGCTGTTTCTCGGAGAGCTCGCACCTGTGCGGCTGTGCCGGCAATATCGGGTCGCAATCCACAAAGTCTCTGTTTGGATAATGCTAGACGAAACTCGAGGACTGCAATCCACGCGTCGGTGGCAAAGGGTCGGCAGGAAGGACCTTCACAACAGGGATGCCACCGTATCGTTTTTTCAACCGTAACAGAAGATAAGACATGTGTTCCAGGATGCTTCAGGTGATTCACTATTCTCGAAAATTCCAATTGACACTGCCTGCACGATCTTCAACGAGGTAACCTAGAACGAAAGTACGTATTGTCCTTTCATACGGCAACGTGGTAAAGTTTCATGTTCAAGGCCACACTCACAGATCAAGAATACCAGTTCATTCCACCGTTACGTCATGTGATCAATGTTGGCAGGGGCGTCCTTATGGGACAGGGGCGTGGTGACGTTTTGATGGGATTCAGGATGACATAGAATTTATTTAGAGGTCGAAGTCTTTTCGCATCCCTCGTCAGACAGACAGGATGTCAGGGAAGGGACCGCGTTCAGTCCTTGATGGAATGTTTTTTTGAGCCCATTGAAGACTTCTCGTCGTCCGAAACCACTACCTTCAAGGCAAAGTGCCAAACCTACGGGAAACTAATTTCGGGATCAAAAACTTCCACTTCCAACTTCAAGCTTCATCTCATTTGGCGTCGCAAACAAATTTGAAAAATGTATTGCAGTATCAGTATTTCTGTATTTGTATTTCTGCCCTCCCTAAAATGTATTCCTGTATTTGTATTTCCAAATACTTTTTGCCTCTTTTTAAAATGTATTTCCGATACGTATCGCGATACACTTTTACAGATATATTTCAGTATCAGTATTTTAGCTACTATTTTAATGTATCCCAGTATTTGTATTTCCAAATACATTTTTGAGTATTTCTGCCCAACCCTGCACTGTAGTATCACTTTAGCTTCCACCCAACGTTCCACTGCAGCTCCATGAACTACAGGGACTCGCCTACCAGCTCACATAGCCCTTTTTAATTATTGGTGATTTTAATTCCCACCACCCTTTGTGGGGTAGCTCCCGCCAAAAGTCTCGGGGTAGAGTGGTTGAACAGCTTTTAATTATCATCCAAACGTTTTCTTTTAAATACAATATAGCCCACATCTTTTTAGTTTTGCCCAAAACACATACACCTCTTTTGTCCTTTCCATATGATCTACCATCTTGACTGCCATGCTTTCCATGGCAGGTTTTAAACAGCCGTTTTGGCAGTGATCATCTTTCCATCATTTAGAAGCACCGACCTAGTTTTATCAGTTTGAAATCGCCTCTCAAGGTGGAAGCCGGAAAAGTCCGATTGGAATATTTTCAAACTATAAGCCGATTTTGACCTCTTTTTGTTTTGTGATATGCCTCCTGACGATGCTATTGCCTCTGTCACCGATTGTATCATAAATGCTGCTTCCTGTAGCACAGTCAAACCTCAGGAAGTGTTCCGAGGAGGAGGTGCAAATCTTGGGGAACAGAGGAGTGCGCAGCCACTCGGAAGGGCCAAAACAAGAGCCTGGGGAGTATTTCGTCGTTACTCCACTACTCGAAACCAAATTCCGTCTAATGAAAGCAGTGCCAAAGCTCGTTGTACAAGAAAACTTTCTAAAAGGGCTTCGTGGACCAGGTACCAATCCAGGATAAATATTATTGTCTCCACAAAGGCAGTGTGAGATCGGTATAAAAAGAATAGAGTTGGATACCAGTTCTTCTTGGATCCCTCTTTTCTCATCGCCGTCATCATTAAATGATTAGACCAATGTTCTTGGGGAGAAATTTCAGTGCATCTTTAGTTCAAATAGGTAACTATACTCTAAATCTTATAACAAGTTCAGTTAAACATAAGAAAAGCAGTTCCTCTGTCTGGTGCTCATGATACAGCAGACAACAGGTCATTTGCACTATGAGAGCTCAGACGCAGCAGCCAATTTTTTAGAAACAAACTGCACTCGGCCCAGACAGGCTCCACCGCGGGTTTCCTTTAAAAAAAACGAAAACAGGTGATTCCTAGAATAAAGGCTGCTTTCCTAGCCAGAAACGTTTTAGTTTTAAAATATATTGCAGCGTTATTTACTCTGTTGAGTCTCAGAAGTAAGTTCCATGGACACTCCCGCACTCCCGTAAGCCGCTGCTTTAATCATAAAAATGTACGATTTGTTCTTAAACCGACCACAGGAGGCGCTGATGGCACGAGAGACGGTAGTGCCATAGCGGCACGGCGTGCGACGTATGGGGTGTGCAGGATTCATGATGTTCCTGTCCCGATTTTCTTCGAGCTAGTCTTATATTTTATTACAATGGTTAGCAAAACAAAACTAAGATTGGAATTTAATGCAAATGATGTAATTCTGCTATAGTAGATTGCATGTTCGTAATGTATAAATAATGCCAAATTTGCGCCCTCATATTATCAATTCCGGTCGTTCCGAATAAAGTTTCCGACACAGACTGCAATGGCTATACATTAATAAAGCGTATATTAACAGAAGGTCTATATTAAGTAAATGGACGCTGCTAGTCATTACACTTTCGTTTAAGTTGAAGCGAGATTTCGTATAGTAGATCAGTATAGTTTTGAACAATAGAAGTTTCCCAAACCTCTTTTGAATCGGCAGAGGTTAATTATCATAATGACTTAATAAATCAATATAACTAGGGGCTGTGTTTAGTAAAGCTTATCTTTTGGACAGATACGCAAAAAAAAAAGAACTCACCCGAACAATTGAAACGTTTCTTTTCAATCTGAGAAAAAGCACATTTTATCGCCGGGCTTGACTGACGAGGCTTGGCTTCACAGAATCCTAAAATGCCTTCGCGCTCTCCAACGGGTCCGTGGACCACCATTTCAGAACCAATGAAGTAAATGATGATGAGTAGGGGTTTAGTGGTGCAGCAGCAACTAATGCTATAGTGCGCCAAGCTAAACGTATTTAGAGCATTCCAAAACATGAACTAATCCAAAACTCCAGCTATAATTGGTGCACATATCCAGTTTATTTTTAAAAAAAAGCCCGAAACATTGCTGAGGGGAACTAAGGGTGCATTAACAAACAATAAAAAAGAGGGTGAAAGAGGAGGTAATCTGTAAACAGTTCCGAAAAACATCGATCGAGGATGTAGATAAAGAGACGTACGAAACCATAAAATGTGTGAAATAGTAAGAACTTCTTCACAATGGTCGCACAGTTTAACATCTGCGACACCAAACAGATACTTATGCGTCAAATGGGAGTGACCGATTCTCAGGCGGTACAGGAGAAACTCCGCGCGACGTTCCTGTTCAAGCTCTCCCGAATCTTAAGAACGGTCTTGATAATGTGAAATGGGTTAGTTCTCTCCGTAATTCATTTAAAGTGTCTTGCGTTAAAAAATAGATTTCTTACAAAGTGGTGTAAGCTACTGGTAGACTAAGCTATTGGATTTTATTTGTACGTCTCGAGCACACAACGCCAATTTATTTGTATCTCTCAATGATCACAATCCCGACGTGACTTGGCACCCAGCAAAACTCTATGTCCCGACGACCTCGGAGGGTCCTATTGATTTCAGGGCGCAGATGTTGTGCAAGGAGATTTTTTGCAGGTGTACTGGGAGGGCACAACCTGTAAAGCACTTTGAGAATCAACAAAATAACATATTCCATTATATTGTTTATAAGCATATGTTAAGGATATTTAGCCAGAAAAACGGGATGGGCGATCTCTCGGGGGAGGGTGCCCTTACGGGATTTTAGCGGTATATATGAGAAGGCATTCGCTGAAACATAACTCAATGAAATGACGTTCGATGAAATATCCAGTACTCGGTGAAACGTCGTTCAATGAAACAGCATTTCGTCAAACAATGATGTCAAGCTCTTGCGGACCGCAATAATTCGTGCAAACAAAGAAAACAGTATAAACAACAAGTAAAACGGTTGAATACCCCCTTTCCGCATGACAAGAGCATCCCACGCGTTTGAATACTTCGTCATCAAGTCGAAGACGTGCCAGTTGTAGGGAGCACTAGTTTTTATCCCCATCGGATGTGCATTGCTGCTAGTACACCAACTACACTATATTTCTTTTATTCATTATAACGGATTATTTGTGGTGTTGACCTGGCTGCTAAAAATGGGAAGAGACCTGAGACACTTTTTTACTTCGTTGCTTTTAACAGAAACCGTCCATGGTCCGGTGTCATATGTCTATGCAGCGTGAAATAAAAACAACACAAAAGGTGTTTCTCGTCTTATTTTGATGTTCGTAAACCGCGAACTGTGCCCCAGTATACTGCTCGACCTCTTTTTGTGCAAACAAAGCCATTCTTCCACGATAGATCAAACATACTGCATGACAGACAATTACAAAAATGTAAAAGTAGCAGAGCAGATTTACCATAAATCATTTCTTCACGCAGAAAGCAGAGAGCAGATATAAAAAAGGAACAAAGCGCTTGATGGAGAGTGACCTCGCAGTTAAAACTCTTGTATGCAGTTGAAATTTAAAGTGAAACCAATCAGAAGCACTTGTATAATTTGGATCGGGAAAACCCTGTTGGTCATTTCAATTGTTTTTTAAATTTTAAGAATGGCCATCAAACGTTGGAATCACTAAATTCCAATTGGCACTTAGACAACCAATTGGTTATTCCAATCTGTGGCAGCCGTCTAATCGACTATGTAAACTGGGATCACTTGATGCAATGTCTGGTAATTGGTCATTTGAAGCGTGTTGAATATCACCGATCGTTTGTCATAGTGGTAGACCAATGATGGCTGACAATTTTTTATTGCCGCGTCATTTACCACTTCGTTCCTCCAATCTTAATAAATTCGTCTCTGTGGCCATTCGGCATACTAATCGATTATTTGTATGAAAGTAAATTTTCTAAAGTTCGTACTTGACACCCAAGTGGCGATCCCAATTGGCATAGGTTTTCAGAACTAGTTGCAATTGAGATGACATTAAAATGGTTATAATGTGACCCCAATTTAGAACATTGTTTGGCATGGAAATAAGATTTGACGGGCAAACGAACTTGTCAACGCTGATACTAAAAAAAGGGAAATAAGCAAAAGGAACAAGAAAGTAAAACAAATATTTTTTTCTTATTTCGTTAAGTTTATAGGATACGAAACAACCTAAATTTCACGAGAAACTGCAGCTATCCTATAAGTCTACTTTTGCCTATTCGAGATTGCAAAACAAAACAAAAAATAGAAAACAACAATATTTTTACGTCTAAAGACCTGTAAAAGAGAGAGACAAAGACAGACCGAGTTAAAGGTCCCTTCTCGTTTTTCTTCCGCAAGTTTAATTATCCATACCAACCCGCTCGTTCTGTCCTTACTTTAATATGAGTTTATATTATAATCCACTCACATAGTTTAGACAACGCCGAACATAGCAGTAAGTCCTTAACCATCTGCGTGAACACACCGCGTCCGAAAGTGCGCATGCGTACTGCGCAGTTCACACGCTATCACGCTTTCGTTCTTCATAATAATAATAATATCTTTATTATCTTTGAAAAAATACATCTGTAAGCGTGCTGGGCCACGAAAGCAAACATGCTTGTATGTGGGACAAGGGAACCAACAAAATGCCGGGACATATTGAACACTCGAAAAACAAAACAAACAACAATAACCTATGAATATGGGCGACGAATACGCACTATGTAATTATATAATTATCATTGCGGGAGCGCGAGGCACCATTCTCTTACATTCCGCTTTACCGCACGAAAGGATGACAAATTGAGCGAAGACTCTGGAAAACTGTTGAACATTGAAGGGACATAGTGACGTTTTAGCTTTTTCTCCATAATTGTTTTTATCTTAGGGACCTTGAACCTGTCTGGACGCCGCAAGTTTCCTTTTTCACCTCTTGTTTAACAGTTGTACTCTAATAATTACCTGATATTATCAGATATTTATGAAACTGATTAAATGTCAATGCTTCTAGCTCATGCATTTTTTCTTCAAGGTCTAGTTTTTCGCACACTGACCCATAACAATTTTTTTACACTATATTTTATGATTCTATCAATTCGCTGTTCCTTGTACTCAGAACAATTCACCATATATCGTAATTCCATACCGTATAACTGATTCTAATAAAGATATGAAAACAGTTCTCCGCAAGTTTACAGAACATGCACATTTTAGCTCGTATAGAAAACGCCGCTAGCACCCGCATTACCTTAATATTATATTCTATTTGTTGGTTTCAAAGGAGATTTTGGTCAAATATTAATTCTAAATATTTAACCGAGGAGTCATAAGGTAATGGCCTACACGTGCAAATTTGTTGAGCATGATCATGGAGGTGAAGATATGTTTTGTACTTGAGTAAGTTGTTAACGGGGATTACGAAAGCAGACTAATTTAGTTTAATTGACGTTCACAGAAATGCGATTACTTGAGAACCAATTAACTAATACATCTACATGACTTCGAAGCGACGGAACCGTCTGGTTGTAGTTGTCATGCGGTAGTAATAGAACAGTATCATCCGCGTACTGAAACATTCTAGATCGTAGTTGTAATAACCCTAGATTATTCACATATATAATAAAAATAACGGACCTAGTGTTCTACCCTGTGGCACACCACAATCGACGCTTAGTTTTGTACTAGTGCTGCTGCCAATTTTAACCATCTGAAACCTGTTTGTAAAGTAGTCAGTGAAATATTGAGGAAACAGGCCCCTGAAACCATTCTTATTGAGTTTTGATAGGAGGAGTGCGTGATAGGAGGAGTGCGTGATCAATTGTATCAAATGCCTTGAACAGGTCCAAAAACAAGGCAAGGGCTAATTTATTATTTTCAAGCGTTTCATTAACACAGTCTGAGAAAACTTAAAGTAATGATAGAATGTTCCTGTGTTGCCTGAAACTGTATTGCCCATCGTTCAATAACGAAAATGTTTCACACAAGCCATGCATACATATTTGTACCCATTTTTCGAGAATATGAGGAATTGTTGGTAATATTGATATTGGTCTATAGTTTTCTAATTCTTTCAAACTACACTTTTTGTATAGCGGTCTCACTATTGACAAGTTTAGTCCTTCCGGTGTTTTCCCTGTTGTCAGGCATCCGTTAACTATAGCGAGCAGGACCAGTTTTAGACTTGAAAAATTGTAGCGCAAATCCCTAATACGAATTTGGACTATTCCAGGCGCTTTCGTTATTGAGATTTAATTAATGATGTTTATGAAATCGTACTCATTTATTTATGGTAGATGTGCTGAATTTACACAGTCAATTTGGTCAGCGGTTTCATCATTTACATGCACCGCTATCTTTTGCCTTAGGGCCTGCACGGTACTAATGAAACTGTCGTTGAAAGATTCGGCTAGTTCCGTGTAGTTATCTAATGCTGGAAAGTTTTCTTTCTAATTGTATCGTCACTGTTAGCTTTCCTTTTCCTCCCCATCAACTGTGCTGAGAGAGAGGGCTGCCCGCAACGCACCGAGATACCGGATTCGCCAAGACAGCAGAGACGACTGTCTTCGCTGTCTCGCTGGCTGTTCAATAAACAAACCCTACACTGCAAAGCGTCCAACCTTTCAAACTACGCAAATGCTGTCACCGCCAAGGCCATAGGAGTTTCGCGGAGTAATTAGTGTATTTTGTAGTAAGGTGTTTGTCTTGATCTTGTATCGGCCAGAATATCCATTGTTCCTTACACGAGCATCTAGTCCCTTTTATGAGACGATACCTTGCCCTTTGCACACTTTAAAATTAAAAGGCAACTCCGAGTTAAAACATTTTCTTGTCGCCCTTTTCGACCACGTCCCCGTTTTTATTAGTTGTTTTATGTGTTACATAAAACAGCTCGCCTGTCTACTTACTCAATCTTGAATTCATTGTCCATTGGAGACTCGTGAACTGCGCTCGAGTTCTGTAGGCTACAATTATTTGTCAATTAAAAAAACACTTTGGGGGCTGCACAGAGACCGTTTATATTGTCTGGAGCTGGTCTCAGAGACGATGGTAACAGTGGCACCGTGTACAGGAAGCTGAGGGGAAACTAGTTTGCTGGTAGACTTCGAGGGGAAAAAATAGTAAACTCTGGGCTGCAGCTGTTTTAACGAATTTTTATAGATGTAAACTCAAGTTACTTGTTTCTCAATTGGCAGATACATTTCAGCAAACAGAGCAGTCTCGCAGACTACAAGGAAATAAGATGGTCCTTTTTTGTTATGGTGTGGTCTGAACCAACAATGAATATCTGCTATCTATACTGTACTCTACGATATAACTAAATATGCAGTGACCTTCTATTGCAACTGTATTCAGTAATTTGGAGGGTGTTGTAAAACTTGTTTTTACATAAACTAAGTGTGTTGTTCTCGTTCATGACTACTTCTTTTCTGTTGAAATATTTGCATTACCTTTTCGTTCGCAAGGTTGCAAAACCTAAAGGGCCGAGGTCGCGTCAAGTTGAACTATCGTAGATTTTCACCCTTCCCCCACACTCCCATTGTGTATTCTGGCAGACAGGACAGTCCAGCTTCACAGCGGAGTAGTATACCCGCTTTTTGGGGCCAGTTATGGAAAGGATATTTACGAGTAGTGTCATCTTCACAGAGGCACTGTTGGGGGGCTATCTTCAGAATGTGTAAAAACATGCTTTGGCGTGTCTCTAAACTGGAGAGGTGAAGACCGCACGTACGCTCGGTTTTTGTTTTTAGGTGAATTACAACTCGTGCGAACGGATGAGAAACTGGTGCTTTAACCGGTAACCGGCGTTGGGGAATTCGGCATCTTAAATTTTCGCCATGCGTTCCTGTACCTCGTTTAATTTTTGATAAGCTAATTCTTTTAAGATGTGGTACAACCATCTTTTGACTTTGGAAAATGAATTGCTGGAGTTCGTCATCGTCACTTATAACACAAGAAAAATAAACATATTAGAGGTCGGAGAATCCCTTAACCGTACCGCGAGTGTCAACTTTTCAAGGTTGGATTCGGCTACAATAGAACACCGCACCCGCTTAGCATCGTTGAAGGTCGCGGCGAGTGATCGAGAAGATAGGCCGGTCGCCACGAGAACGCTGAGAAGCGTAGCGGCGGAGAGGAAATCCTTTTGCTGGCTTTCGATAGTTGGCGCCACAAAAAACGTGAACTCTTAATGTTGCGACTCTGCAAATTGGATGACCAGAACAAGCAGTTCAGATTTTTTTCAAAAGAGTAGTTTTTTTTATTTAATTACGCAAGAAGAATTGTTGTATTTCTGAGCAAATGTGGCACGTTTACTCTCACTTCCGCAAATATAAACACTATAAAAAATACAGGCCTGACTTTTTCAAAGTCGAAAAAGTCTCACTCCCCTTTAAGCTGAGCGGATGTTGGTTGCACAAACGCTATAGAGAAGACGGTTTGCGGTGTAACATGCTGGGTGCAGCGTACCGTGTTTTCGCTCGTGAACGAGAAACGAGCATCCGGCGGTCGTCGAGTAGAGCCGCAAGCATGCAGCTGGTTGATGGTGTGCGAGGCTCGGTAACCGACGGTGTTCACGTACCACGGCTTGCCTGCAGAACGTGGGGACAAGGCTCACTCTGGAGAGGATACGTGGGATTAAATCTCACGTCGTGCGAGAGTAAAGGGATGGCGCAATCACAAATGCAGATCAACAACTGGGCGCGCTAGGAACACTCTACAGCGACAGTTTGTCATTTTATAAATTGTCTTTTTCGATGACGTTTTATGTGTATTGGGAAAATATTTGCTGTGGCATTTCGTTCCATCAATCAAACCGTTATATGCAGAATTGCGTTTCAGAAAGAACGCAGCGGACACTAACTCCAGTCTCAGCCTTTCAGCCACGCGACGCCATGTCTATATTAAACAAGATGAAAGCGCGGCTTTGACGCCGCCGCCACTACGGTTGTACAGAAGTTGGCGTAGCGCATGCCCGGATGCTTGACCTCATGAGAATATAGTTTCTGCGCATGCAGAGTGCCAACACCTGGTGAGACAAAACACGGACTTGTATGTGAACAGTGTTTTGGCCTTTAAGCAGCCACGTCCTCCTTGTGCTCACGTTTTGTGTCTTATTGCTGATTTCGGCTCTGGCCACTGACGAAATCGTATCTATGCGACTCGGAAAGCTTGTCCTGCCTCGACGCCTTTTTTTTTCTTTCGTTTTTCTTTCATAGCCTTGTTGCGTGACCGGCGGAGCTCGCGCCGGAGGTGTTTGGCAGCCGGCCAGCACGTTTGCTCGGTGGGCCAGGATTTGCCTCCCATGCTCAGTAATAATAGATTGCACCCGGAACATACCATGGAGATCGAGGATAACCTGTTCCAGAAAATCTTATGCCCGGCCAAAGCCAGGCGGGCACCGCTCCAGTGGAGGGTGAAGAGGCCATCGGAGGGCAGCCGCCATATCGCGCAAGATACCGCCCGAACGTGGCTGCCATGTAGAAGGGATTGTATCTTCCTCGAAGAACAAGTAGTCATGACCGTGGATAAAGAGAAACACCGAGAGCTGAGCGAGCGGACAACGCAAGAGGCACCTGGGTCCACGAGGGTCCGCAGGAAGAAGGAGGCCTGGCTGAGGACGGCTACTAGCGGGGACAGTAAGCAAAGGGCGACGCTATAGCGGTCCGGGACTGCCCTACCCTTTGAAAACTTTTAAAATGAACACCATATATACGTAGTTTTGTCACCGTGTGAGGGTAGGGTAGGAGAATATATATTGAAAACGGGTGCATGGGATTTTAGCTTGGAAGAAGAAAAGGAAGAGAGCGAGGTCGGGCGAGAATGAGCAAGCCAGGTTGCTGAACGGTTTTCTCTGAAACCGGTTCCTCTGTCCTTGAACCCCCTCGTCGTCACCCATATAGTCGAAAACCCCAAAAAGAAGCGCTAAAACGACGCAACAGTGTTCATATGACTCTTTTAAAACTTTCACTGCTTTGACGAAATGCCGGGAGTGGGTCTTCTTGCTCGAAGATGCGCCCCTCCCTTTTCGTGCGCAGATATTAAACTTTAAAGGGATTCTGAACCGAAAATCGAATTTCAAGAAATAACGCAGAATCGATAGGCGGGACGCTACGAATCCGAAAACGTCACTCATAACGTGGTATCTCCAACGGGTTGTCGTATTATTATAAAAGAAAGAAGAGCGCATTCCCATGAGGCAGAAAAGACGCGTGACCTCGCGGTTCCCATTTTCTTCTCTTTCCGCTTTGACTCCGCGAGGGCGCGGAGAGGAAAGGAAGTGAGGTCATTTCTTCTCCTTCTCAACTCTTCTACCATAAGTTGACGTCAACGTTCTCCCTCATTAGCTCCTTTATTTTTTGAGAAATGCGGTCATCCGCTCGAGATATCGCTATATGAGTGATGTTTCGTGGTTTATTGCGCCCTGTTGAACACTTCTGCAAGCTTATTTTATGAAATCTGAATTTCGGTTCAGCATCCCTCTAAGGCCATTTGCTATTGAATGCGGCTATTCTCCGCGCGTGCTTAAGTGGTTCTTACGCCAGGTGAACAGTTTAGAGTGCAGAAGTACCTATAGTCCATTACAGGTTAAAGGGCGACTCCACTCTATTTTTACGATTTTCATGTTATGATCTTTTTAGTCGAAATCGGCAAGCCTGAATCACGAATATAATTTATTTTTGGGTAATGTATATAGCCTTTTAGACATCGCGTATCCAAGCTATGTTCCAACGGCACTGCGAAATTGAAACGACCGGCTCGTGCAGCTTGTCAACACTGATAATCAGCTGCGCGTCGGCGGCATGACGTAGATCTTGTCATATGCTAGTGGGTCCAGGCACCGGAAAGGCCGGCTCAGTCGCACGTGGAGTTTCAAAAGAGAGGTTGCGCTGTATATTTTATTTTTGTACCGCTGTACTTTGCAAATATGCACCAAATGTAGTAAGGCTTAGTGTGTATTTAAAAACTTGCCGGCTGAAAAGCGAATCCGGCTGCGATGAATATTATGACACGGTCAGTGCCGGAGCAGCGCGACTGTTTTTGCTTCTTGCTCGCGCTCCCTTTCTTTCATGTTTGTATGGGTTCTTAAAGGCTATATAAGCACACTACTGGTGTTAAATATTTTCAGCTGTGTTTCCGTCTTGTGGTTCTCCATCCTTTCTTTTTGTTTTTACATTGTTCTACCTTTGAGTCTTTACAAGCATTTAAGTGTTTGTTGGGAAAGAGATCGTCCAAATTCAAGGGGGGGGGGGGGGGCATGCTTGCTCTCCTACACTGTGCATCAGAGCCAGGCGAAAACTAAACCGCATACAAGTTCCAAACACACCCTTTCTGTAATTTAGTCTGGACCCTTTTCATCATTGTCACGCCGGGGAGGTACGCGGAGTCAGTAGAGACAAGAAGGCTAGTGGAGGATGAGAATAATGAAATATATATTTAGAAAAAGAAGAAGAAAGGAAAGAAAAAGATAACTAGGAGTAGTACCACGCAACCGTTATGACGCTTAACGCCTATGTCCTAAATATAAAAATAACGTCCTCGTATACCGTCAATGAGTAAGTCCCAGTCTCAGTGGTAAGTAGCCGGTCGAGTCGCTCACGAACACTTGCTCGTGGTTCGTGGCTGGGTGCTAAGCGCTGGGATGGCGGACTTGAAGAGCGATGTCCCAGGCTGAGTCCAGTTCCTTGGAGCGTAGCCGAGGCTTGCTTGGTGCGTCACCGAGATCTCGTTCCTTGACTTGATGCGTCGCCGAGACCTCGTTCCCTTGCTCGGTGCGTCGCCGAGACCTCGTTCCCTTGCTCGGTGCGTCGCCGAGAGCTCGTTCCTTGGCTCGGTGCGTCGCCGAGACCGGATGCTGCAGCCGATTCGAAAGGATCCCAACTGCTCCGGCCCCTCGAGCCCGCTGCCTCACTTATTCTTCTTTCCTTCTAGTGGCACACCCGTGACAATCATCATCATCTGAAAAATGGCATATGTGCCGTACTATATGGCGGCTTCTGCTTACTGATGAAGAAACAAGCTGACGATACTCCGAAGCTCAGGATTCGAGGCCTATACATTCGATATGTTAGAACGTTCCGAAGCAGGAATTGAATGCAAGAGCTTCGTAAGCGTTTGTTTTTATAACTCTAGCCCAGTCGACATGTCAGTAGCACAGAATCAACTTCAAAGCATCTTGATGTGTAGAGCGTTATCAAGGCGTCTATCTGGGTTGTCGCTTCGTTATGACTGGTATCTTTGTGGCCATTGAAACTGAAAGAGATGATCAAGAAAGAATTGTATAGTGAAGAGCACATTCTCATTTGCCGTTGACTTAAAAAATATTGACGGTGCGCAATAAAATACGGCAGGCTACAGGTTCGTTGCCGCCATAAGTACGACAAAAGTTAAACAGATGGCACTGAATTTCGAAAAGTGTCCATTGGCCCGTGCCCTTAGCTGCGCGTTAGCCGCTTCCGGTAGCGGCGTCGATGAGGGCAAAAATTTTCCGCTAAATTTTTCGGGAAATTTTTCCGCTGAATTAAGCGTGACAATTTTTTCTGCTAAGTGTAGCGTGGACATTTCCACCTGAATTTAGCGGGGAACTTTTTTCGCTGAATTTAGCGGGGAAATTTTACCGTCGTGACGTCACACGTGACTCTACCCTCCGTACCCTCCTCCTCCTCCTGAAAAGATGCGCACTAATTCAGCATTGCAGAGAATTGTAAACGTCTTTCGTTTTTTCTAGAGCGGTGCACTTAGGCACCCGTTTCCGACTTGAGTGGTGTCGTCGTCGTCGTAGCCGTCGCCGTCGACGTACAGCGCACTGACGTCGATCTGACGGCACTACATTTCACAAAAGGCTTGATAGCCGTGGGTACAACTTATTAAAATAGCTGATGAGCGTGTTACTATCTACAAAAAAAATAATCGTTTTTTTTTTCCTATTGCAAAACCTTAGTGTTTTCTTTCTGTGGCCTTTGATACGTATTTTAGCTATTTAATTAGTTATATTGTGCCGTTACCGAAACCCTCGTAAAATTTGAGGCCGTCTGTTCAACTACAGGGAGATGTACGTCGATCTGAAGTTTTGGGGTGCTTCATATGGGACAAAAAGGTGCAAGGGGATACCCTGTTTTTTTAGAGTGTAGGACGACTTCAAAGATGACTTCTAATACTGCTTCGAGGACAACCTCGAGGACGACCTGAAGGACGACCTTAAGGACTAAGTCTCGGACGACCTCAAGACGACGTCTACGGTGACATCAAGGACGACTTTTAGAATGACCTTGAGGACGACGCCTAGAGGACGTTGTCCTCTAGGCATCGTCTTCAAGGACGACTTCTAGGACAACGCCTATACAAATTCAGCCTTCCCAATCTGGTGAAGAAAGGCTGGAAAGGTTGCCGCCATCCATAAGCGACGGCGGCAAACAGACAACCGGCAAGCCGGTTGTCTGGTAGCCGTCGTTGCTCATAGATGGCGGAAGCAGTCCAGAGTTTTCTGTCGAGACTTGTCCATGAATACGAAACTGGGAAAGCAACACTTAACAGCTCCGCTGTAAACGTGTCCCCGCTAAATATAGCAGAAAATATTTTCCCGCTAAATTTTGCGGAAACATTTATTTTCTAAATTTAGCAGAAAATGGCCCCGCTAAATTTATCGGAAAAATTCTCCGTTAAATTTAGCGGAAAAATATCCCCGCTTAATTTTTCGAGAAAACTTCCCTGCAAGATTTAGAGCAAACAATTGAGCTCTAAATTTTAGCGGAAAAATGTTCCTGTTAAATATAGAGGAAAATATTTCGCGTAAAATTTAGCGGGAAACATTTCCCGCTCAATTTAGCGGAATACGTTTCCCATTAAATTTAGCGAAACAATTTCCCCACTAAACTTAGCAGAAAAAATTTACCATTAAAGATAGTGGAAGAATTTCCGCCTTAATTTTAGCGGGAATAATTCCACGCTAAATATAGCGTAAACATGTTAACGCTAAGTTTAGCGAAAAAATTCCCTGTTATATTTAGCGAAAAAATGTTCCCGCTAATATTAACGGAAAAAAGTTCCCCACCAAATCTTGCAGAAAAATTCTGCCTTAAATTATAGCGGAAAAATTTCCGCGCTAAGTTTAGCGGAAATAATTTACCGCTAGATTAAGCGGAAAATTGTCCCGCAACATTTAGAGGAAGAATTTTCCTGCTTTTTTTAGCGAAAAAAAATTCCCCGTTAAATTAAGTGAAAAGATTTCCGCGCTAAATTTAACGGCAAAATTTCTCTGCCAAATTTTACGGGAAAAATTTTCTCGCAAACTTTAGCGGAAAAATTCCCCTACTAAAATTAGCGGAAATACTTCTCCGCCAAATTCAGCTGAAAAAAATTCCCTACTAGATTTAGTGCAAAAATCTTCCCGCTAAAGTTAGCGGAAACACTTCCCTGCTAAATTTAGCGGAAGAATTTCCCCGCTTAATTTAACAAAACAAATCCTCACTAAATTTAGCGGAAATCTTTTCCCCGTTAAATTTAGAGGAAAAAATGTCGCACTAAATTTAGCAGAAAAATTTCCCCGCATTTTAGCGAAAAAAATTCCCCACTAAATTTTTCCTGCGAAATTTAGCATAACGAAATTCCCCACCCAAGTTCACCGGAAACTTTTCTCGCCAGGTTTCGCGGAAAACAGCTCCTCACTAAATTCAGAGAAAAATTCCCTGCTAAATTTAGCAGAAAAAATTTCCCACTAGATTTAGCGGAAAAAATTTCCCGGCTAAATTTAGCGGGTAATATTCCCTACTAAATTTAGCGGAAAAGATTCCCCGCTAAATTTAGCAGGAAAAATTCCCTTAAAATTTAGGGGACAAATTTCCCCGCTAAATTTAGCGAAAACAATTTCCCCGCTAAATTTAGCAAAAAAACATTCCCCACGAAATTTAGCGGAAGAATTTCCCCGCTAAGTTTAGAGAAAAAATTTCCCACTAAATTTATCGGAAAAATTTCCCGCCAAATTTAGCGGAAAAAATTCCCCATTAAATTTAGCAGAAAAATTTCCCAGCTAAATTTAGCGGGAGGGGAAACATACACTCCCCTCCGTGCCTTCCGCTCCTCCTCTAGAGCTGTGCTCTACTTCGGCATTACCAGAAATTGTAAACATCTTTTTTTTTTTGTCTGCTTCTGTACCGTACTTTGACAACAACGAGCCTCGTCTCCGCGACGTAACCACCTTCCTCGAACCGTCCACGAACTCTTCGAGGTCTAGCCATGCGGCGTTCAAGTCTATATGCTGGCCTGTTTGTGCGGCATGGCCTGCACAACGTGGTGTCAACAACAGCCTGCACCTCCTGTAGCCATTGTCAAGGTAAGAAGGGCAGGGCACCGCCTTTGTGTGTCCAGCACATGCTCGTCGCCCTTCGCGGTGATCCAGGTTGCGCATGCGCGCTCGAGGCTCCCTAGATGACGGATAAAGATGGTTACAAGCAAGGCCCCTTGTCGCCGCCCTGCGTGTCTCGTAGACACAAGCCCGTGTAATTCCAAGCTTTCCTGCGCTCATAAAACACCAGTCGGGGCGCCATGTCTGGAATTGTCTATTTCGTCTTTAATTACCAATATGTGTCCCGCTTTTAGATTTTTTGGTAGAGCGGACGAACTTAAATTTTTGCTTCTCTAGAAACTTGGCGACGGTGGGCGAATATGGAATTCTCTGTTGCGGCAGCCCAAAACGATCATTGGGTTGATGACATCTTTCGCAATTCTCGAAACACGACCGTGAATTAACTCAGAAGGGCTCCCAATACCGGCTGTAGCTACAAAATGGCCTCATGCGGGAGCAGCAAAATCTGGGGGCGGTTCTTGTTTGCTACGATGCGCTCAAGTTCATCTTCGAAAAAATATATCCGTCTTGCGTAGTCATGTGCCTGCAGTTTAAACAAGATCTGTAGCTTTTACGGAAGCACTTACTTGCCGTCGAATAGGCGTGGATACACAGGCACGGCTCACGCCCGGCTGCTTTGCGCCTTGTCGCACGGAAAGCCGAGGGTTTAGTTCGAAAGCTGCAATTACAGCCTGTCGACTGTTACGCTCAGGGGAGATTTCTTCGCTCACAGGTCGCCTATTTTCCAGGATGCCCGGTGAAATAAATCTGTTGACCCGGTGTATGACTTTGCTACGGGTGGGTGGGCGCTTACAAATGGTATCCTGAGACTTACCGCACACTTCTCTCATGATTTTCGCCTCTGCGAATCAAAGGGTTAAGTGTGTTCTCTTTGGCACATTCAATCATGCGCCTCATTATGGGATTCAAAAATATACGAAAGAGTCAGACAAAGAGGACGGACAGGACAAACATCTTCCGAGATTTAACACATTGAGGTCTTTATTGCCTGGTGGACAAGCAACGAGCTGCCCAAGATTTGGGGAAAGGGTTAGTGGGAAAGATTAGACCAGCGAGAGAGAGGGGGGAGCAAGAAAGAGGGGGCGAGCAAAGGAAAGAGCGAAAGAGCGGGAAAGGAAGTAAGGGAGGTTCGGGGGCGCTTGTAGTGGACAGGTGTCTCGTCCCGAAAACTCTCCGAGTCAACACCCCCCAGTCCGGGCCGTCAAGGTCGCCTGCTCCCGCCCCAGGGTGGTCATCTCTCTCTCCGAGAGCAGGAGTGATGGCGCGATATTTTGCGCGGCGCTCTTCTCATGGCAAAGGCCTCCAATATTTCCCGCCCGTACCGGTTCTTGTGCGCCCCCAGGACGGGGGTGGTGGGGAAAGCGGGGGAACACTAGGCGCATGCCCTGAGGTGCCCCAGCATAAGGTGTTGCGAGTCCGCCTCATCTTTGGTGATCTCCCGCATGTGCTCTCGTAGTCGGTTATGACGCAGCGCCCTGTCTGCCCGATGTATTCGGCCCCACAGGAAAGGGCACCGAATATACCCGAAAGGTGGCGCAAGGGATTTGATATTTATTTATTTTGATATTTATTTATTGCGTGCCCAAAAACACCATAATGGTTTTGACATTGGTGCACAGAAGTCAGATTCCTATGAAACATGCAAACATATGGACACCACAATAGTCATATTAGAACAGTCAGCATAATAAAACAGTCGTAACAAAGTACATAAAATACACATCAGGTGTTAAAGGTAAAATAAGGCATGAAAAAAAAATCGTGCTGGACAAGGAGGTTGCATGATGTCTGAATACGATAGATTGGTGACTCCTTTAATCGCATGTCGGGGTAGAACATGTCGCACTGTCGCGTGACTTTCGTTGGCACACGTAACTTTATGCTGCCCAAAAGGTCAGGTACGTCAATTACACCCTGGATAAGCTTTTGTAGAAAAGCCGCATCTCGGCAATGCCTTCGGTCATCCAAAGTGCTGAGATTCAAAATCTTAAGCAGAGAATGGTGGTCGAAGTAAAGTCTCCTGTGGAAGTATCGATCATAGACTATGCGAACCAAACGCCTTTGCACCGCTTCAATACGTCTACATTCAGTCTCCGTTAAATGGTTCCACACGACAGAAGCGAATTCGAGCCTGGGCCTGACCAGAGCACAAAATAAACGTAATATGGCCTCAGGTGCTTGGAAGTGCCGAGTCAAACGGGAGATCATACCAAGCATTTTGAACCCGGTACCACAAATAGTAGTTACATGAGAACTGAACGTAAGTTTGCAATCGACTAACACCCCGAGGTCCCTGATCATATCAGTTCGAGTAATAATACAGTTTCCCAACGTGTACTTAAAATGTAAGGGATTTTTACGTCTAGTTAGCGAGATGACTTTAGTTTTGTTTATATTCAAAGGCAAACGGTTGGATGAGCACCATTGCAAAATACTCAAAACATCAGACTGTAACGCATCACAATCTTTTCCAGAACAAATACTTGAGAATAACTTAATGTCATCGGCAAATAAAAGCACTTTAGCAAACTTTACACAATTTAAAATATCATTTATAAATACCAGGAACAACAGTGGCCCCAACACTGACCCCTGGGGTACGCCTGAAGTTGGGAAAAACGGATTAGATAACACAGTATCAACTCGAACAAAATTTTTCCTCGATGACAAGTAACTATAAACCCATTCACAAAGTTTAGGGGCAAAACCATATTGTTTCAATTTATGTACAAGCAAAGCATGGTCAACCTTGTCGAAAGCCTTTGTAAGATCGAAATATACCGAGTCAACCTGCCCTCGGTTTGAAACGACCGGGGCTGCGTAGTGTAGAAAAGTACAAAGGTTAGTTTCGACAGAGCGTCCTTTAATAAAACCATGTTGTTGCAGCGTCAGATACTTAGATAAATGAGAGAAAAGACATTCTTGCATAATGGTTTCAAATACTTTAGCAAAACCACACAGTAGTGACACGGGACGGTAATTCGATACACTACTAGCATCACCAGCTTTATGAATGGGCACAACTATGGCTTCCTTCCATAATGCTGGAAAATACTGGTACGCAAAGATACATTAAAAATATGGGCTAAAATCGGCGCTAGAAGCCCACAGCATCCTTTAATAATAAATGGTGGAATGTCATCAGTGCCCACTGACGATTTCGGCTTGAGCTTTTTTATCGCCTTTTTCAACGTCCCGTGTAGCAACACTGAACAGGGAGAGCGAGTCCCCATCACTGGGATCATTGATTAGATCTGACTTCGCCGAATGTGTGGGCGATAAGTAGCAGCTGCTAAAAAAACGAGGCAAACTCATCAGCGATGTCTTTTGGCGATGTAACATAATGAGTATCACCGTTACTGGAAGAGCGCAGAGATGAATGTTGTGAAAACGAATGCGGTTTGGTATTTACGTGTTTCCAGAAAGATTTGGGATCAGAATATAGACTATTTTCAACATGTCTTTCGAGGACGTATTTGTCACGTGCAAGCAATATTTTAGCTAAGGAACGAAAGTTGGAAAACTTTTGATACCATACTTGTTTACACGTTCTCTTGTATAGACCATGAAAACAAGTCTTTTTAAGCAGAGCCGTCTTCAATTCCCTCGAAAACCAGCTCGGAAATTTCCTCGGTTTAACGAGCCTTTTAGAGCACATACTTTTCGATAGCTTCCTTCATTACCGACGTCAATTTTTGTGCTGCAAAATCTGAGTCATTCGAATCATATAGCTCAGACCACGCGTGTGATTCTACATGCCTGTAAATGCTGAAATAATCTCCCTTTTCGTAACAGTAAATGAATTTCGATATCTCGCGATAAACATGGCAAGTAAAATTCGGCTTCAAAGGGCGGATGATAAGCCTTGACCCTCACCAAGGGGTGTGACGAAGACGCTATCGCGCCGACAGGGAAGTTTGATAAAAGCAAGTCAAGTGTATTGCCAGAATCATTCGTTAGATTATTGTGCTGTGAAAAACCATAAAAGTTGATAAGTGGCAAAAACCAAGAAGCTTTGCCTCTGTCAGGTAATCACAACAATCAAGTCTGCCAAGGGCCCAGTCTACGCCTGGAAGGTTAAAATCTCCAAAAATTTGCACTTTGTATTCGCTAAAATTGATTAGACTTGTTAAAGTGTCGAAGTGTGGAATAAAATTTTAGCATTCAAATTTAGATGGGAAGTAATAGTTTCCGATGAGGTATTTACTACGATCATGCAATAAAATTTCGAGCCATACGCACTCATCACAAGTCTCAAGGTCTTGTCTACGGCACGATTTTAACTTGCTCGAGACTGCAATTAACACCCCACCGCCGAAACGTTGACCAGTGGCGCTATAATCACGATCGCGGCGAAACACAGTGTAGTCATTCGTAAAATATTGTGAATCATGTATTTCGGCACATAACCAAGTTTCAGTAAGACAGGTTATGTCAAAAGAGGAAAGCGCTAGGTTAGACGAAAATTCATCTGCCTTCGTTCGTAATCCGCGGACGTTTTGATAGTATACCTTAATTGTGTATAGGATAGAGGGGATAGAGGGATAGAGGGCGCAACATGCTTCTTGGAGCACTCGGTCTTCGGGGGCGGCACGTTGTTGGGTGGCACATCGGGCCCAGTTTGAACGGACATGTGAATCCGACTTCGGTGTCGAACCGTCAGGAGGGCTGCATTTATAAGGTGCGCGGTGTTGTGGTTGAATGGGATGGCAACGAATTTCGGTCGAGCAGGTTTCTGGGGGCGGGCCTTTCGGTTATTAGTCTTTTCAGTGCGGCTGACAGCAGGTCGTGGGGGTATCCGGCCTTTATCAGTCAGCCGATATGGACCCCCAGGCTGGAGGCCGAGAGGGGATGACAGGACCTGGAGCGGGAGGACGAGATCAGACTTTTTACGATCCCCGCCTTCACCGTCTTGGAGTTGTTGCTGGAAAATGGAAGCACAGGCTTCTGTGAACTTTGTTGGAAGCTCCAGCAGGTGCCCTCCGCCGAGGAGATCAGGTGCAAGTCCAGGAACTGTAGACCCTCTGTCGAGGCGTCTTCTCTGGTGAAAGATGGGCCCCGTGCATTGTTCTTAAAGACCTGCTGGTTGGTAGCTAAGGAAACACCGGAGTCGTGAAGCACAGGTAGTCATCGACATACCTGTATACTTGTGTTGTCGGGACCACGCTGTCGAGCTGGGTTCTAATGGCTTGGTCGACAAATGGAAGATAGACCTCGCTGATCGCCGGCGCCAGGCAGGAACCGAGGCAGATGCCGGATTTTTAGGTATATATTCTTCCGTCGTATATATTTTTCCGACAGTTTGGCTTCACCGCCGAGCAGGGCAACAAAGAAGTCTTGTGAGCAGCGGGGTGCCACAAATGTAGGCAACCACTAAAACCAGACAATTCGCAGACAAAATCTGTCAACAGCAAGACGTCCTCCTCTGCGACCACGTCCCCTTCAATGCAAAAGTATTAACTGCCCCGCGGAGCGAAGCCGGCGGCGTCTGTAACCGCGAAAAACGGCACATGTATTCTCACTTTCCAAGAGACCCTTTTCAGAATTCAGGGCCATCTGGTGGCTCAAATGGCAGTTTAACTCATACAGTGCTAATGGCGGCGATGAACCTGTAGACTGCAGTTTTTATCGGGCACCGTCACTTTCGCAAGTCATCGGAAAACGAGAATGGGCGCACTACGCTCCACCTGTACAGTTCTTTCTCAATATCTTTCAGCGTCGAAGGCGAAGAAGATGCTACCAGTCAGAACGAAACGCCAAGCCACATCGACGCATTTATTAAATGATATAGATCAATGGGTTTGGATGCTAATTTTGTGCTACTAACAGATTAAATGGGCGCGAGCTAGAAATGAACGCTTACGCAGCTCTTGCATCGTGTTCCTGCTTCGCATCGCACTAACGTCTCAAATGTATAAGGCTCGAATCACCCGCTTACGAGCATCTCAGACTTCTTCCTTCCTCAGTAAACAGAAGACCGCCATTAGTATAGCACATATGCCATTTTTCAGATGGTGATAGTCATCAAAGTGGCCAGACTCAGTTTCGGAAAGGGTCTATTGGCTGAGTGAAACGACACCTACAGTCCCATTGGCTGCGACGTGTCATAGTTCCAAGGATTGCCACCCCACAGAGAAGCCCTCTTTTGGCGCTGCGGCCCACGCGCCGGTAAACGGGAGAGCGTGCTGGGCCCGCGGCCGCCCTATGTTGTACGCTCTGCTTTAGGCCACGTCGCGCCGCCCGGCCGTCCTGTAGAGGACAGCTGGGCGTCTGCTTGTAGGAATGCGCAGCGTGTAGGAATGCTCGCGTTCCTACAAGTAAACAGTCTTAAGTGTTCTCCTTTAATTTTTTTTAATTTCTCCGTTTAAGCATTGCTTACAAGCAATAACAGTATGCTGATTTCTTGACTGAAACTAGCTTATACAGATCTTAAACAAGGGTGTCGAACTGGTTACTATTCCGGTTCGGTTCGTGTTCATTAGCTTTGTATTTTGCCCCGGTTCGATTCCGGTTCAGTGACACTTGCGAGATATCGGTTCGGTTACCGGTTCGACGAAGCACGGATCGGTTCAAACCAGTTCCAAACTCAACCTTAGAAAATGTCCGCCCATTGATCTCCTTATATTTTTATTGAGCCTGACCTAGGTGCCGTAGTCAGAACATAACGTAATGAAGAAGTTAAATATAACATTTCGCTTAACCTTTCCGAACTTCGCCGGGTCCACACACTTATCTCGCAGACTCCTACTGCGCGAGTTAGTGTTGGCCACGTTTTTGTAACTCAATGTAAAAATGCGCATTGCCTTTAAATACACTGTTCTGGTAACACGCTACGGGTCTATGTGCAACTAAAATATATTTTTCTTAAAAAATAATTTAAATTTCGATCAACTTGGGCAAGACGACAAGCCACGTCATGAGTGGAATTTCGGCTTGCCAGAAACTAGGTCACCACAAATCATTAATGGCACCCCATCTTGGATATCAGTTATTGTTTTCAGGAATGAGCTCCTATTTCAACACAACCAACGGAACTCGAATGTCGGGGAATGTAGACATGCATAATCGCGCACCAGTCGCCTAGCTGTGCTTGGAGTTTTGTGTTTGTTCTTTGTCCCCCTCGTTGTCCTCTCCATGTTGTATTATCGTTATGCAAACAAAACCAGGCACAATTACGGAGGAAATTGCATAATTCACTGTAGGATTGAAGTCATAAAACGTTGCACGTTTCGAAAAAAAAAATGCATGGAGCCCTCATACGCCAAAAATAATTTCTGCACAGATCAATATTCTAATCACGCGAACTTTTTAAAATTATTTATAAACTCTTTTTCCGTCGATGCCGTTTATTTAGAAAACACTGCGCCACTGCCACCACGCGCCAGCACCCGCAAAAACAAGCGCGGCTCAAATTTTACCACGTGGAAACGTTTTCCAGCGAACCAGTAACCGCCACATAAAAATTTGTGTTTCATCCCGGTTCAGGTTTAATATAAAATCTTCGATTGCGGTTTGTGTTCGCGCAATGTTCATATAGGAGCAGCTAACTGAACAAACGTTAAAACGCGGTCGTCTGCGATGGAATTTAAACTATAAAGTTTCAGGGATTTCGCTCGAACGTTGCATTGAAACGGGTCTACGCCTTAAAATTTCACCAGTTAAAATCCACCACTTCAATGCATGTCTGGTGATATCTTCGACGTTTTTACGTGTAGACATCAATTTTTTCGGCTTATCTTACAGCGATCAAAATAATTGTGGGCTTTCTATAGTTGAAGCTGGATCTCGTGAGCAGTAATAACTTTGAGTCTTCCACGTTGGCGAAGCATGGAGAGTTCTTCTATGGTACATGTTATGTGCCCAAGCTGTTTGTTTACTCTGAAAGGTCAACGGCAATTTCAAAGAAGTTTATCCTAACGCTGTCTACTCTTGAGGAGTCTTCTGAGCAGTACAAAGACCTCAGGCTCAACCGGCCGGGGTAAAGCGTCTGTATGAAAATGCTCTGCAAACTTTCATCTCTTGAGTAAGATAGCGAACCGCGGGCTTGTCCGTGTGCTTCACTTACTCTAATCAAGAAATGGTTGTTTTGGGCGCGGCGCGTTAACTCCGCGTTCATTGCCTACTCTTGCGGCACCGTCGGTTAATCAGGTCAGAATGTCATTTGCCGGCTGTTTCTTGACATGTTCTGTTCAATGGAGAGGCTGTCATGCAAAAACATTGGTGCTGGTCTTTATGGTATCTACACAGAGGCGCAGCTAGACAATTCCCCAGAGTGCAGTTGGTACGTTCGACAAGACCGCTCGTCTGTGGGTGGTATGATGAGCAGTGGGTGGTTTGGTCACACTTCATTAACATTAGGCAGAGCCGAACATTAGTGAGGGTGTGTTGAATTCCGCACTCACATAAAGTGCCCTCGAAAGCTTGTGAAGTGAAAGTCGTTCCACTTTTCGGAGATCACCTTGCAGAAGAACCATGTAGGAGAACGAGGAGGCGTTTCACAAATGCGATAAGGTTTGCCTATGATTCGCCCAAAACAGCCTCTACTTTCGTTTTTGACAATAATAATATTCTAGGTGTGTTCTAAAGTTTGTAATATTGCCATAAATGTAGAGCTGGGAACCACGGGCGCTGGTTTTGGCGCCTGTCGTCCAGATGTGCACTAGCAGTTCCTCCTTTATATATTCAGTGCCTGGCAAATGAGTGGGAAAGCAATGAGCTACCGCCGTCGAAAGTGCAACGTTCAGCCGCCAGCCGCGCCACTAAAACAAGGTAGTTTGGATCGATAGATGGATGAATGTGTGGCATCCATCCATCTGTTTTTGTTGTTATAAAGACGCGAGTGATACCCTATCATTGTACTAACCGCAGATTTGGAAAAGCACGTAGCCACGAGAAAATTATTGTACTTTGATTGGCTTGTTTAGCTATTGAAATGCTCCGCTATTTCGTAAAAAGCAAACGGCATGCGTTTTGGTACTCGCTCCATAACTCAGTGTAGCATGACTTCGCATTTTGTGTTCAGTTTTCTTGTCGGATCGCTGCAAGTCACTTTTTTAAATCAATGTTAGTGGGAACTTTATGAAAACAAAGCCCTACAGGCTTCATATTTTAATCGGAGTAACGTCGGGGCTTACAAAAAGTAAGCAATTTTAACGAATCGTTGCGGCGAAGCGCTCGTAGACGACGTCGAATGCCGAGCGCCAAATTCAAAACGGACCGAGGCAGCCGAAGCAGGAGGCGTGGACACAGCGCATACTTAGTGAGATTTCATTGAATATAGGGAAGCAACTGAAACCATAGAGAGCGTACGGAAGTGCGCATGCATTGCATTGTTACGTGGCAAGAAGGTAAGCGGGTTGAAAGACGGAGATTCTTGCAGACGATCAATGATTTCTTCTCCTCCTCGCAGCTCATCTGTAAACAAGACTACGTGACCCCAATCAGGCAGGTGGAAAAACTCTGAAATCCTGGCACGCTACGCGTGATGATGGTGATAGACCTTCTTAATCTGGCGCCCTCAAGCAGTCGCTAAGAGCGCTGGTAGCGACGGTCTTGAGACGACCTTTTGCCAGGCACTGCTCACACATGGCGACACACCTTGACCACTGACGGGTGATCTGGATTAGACCTTGTTTTAAAGTTCTTTTGTCGGCTCTCGTTGAAATGCTCCACCTCAACAATCACCGTGTCATCGTCCTGGGAAACGCCTGCCACGCAGTAGGTTCTTCACGAAAAAAAGAAAAGAGGAAGACCCTAGGTGTCAGGAATGAGGAGGCAAAACTGCATATCCGAAAGGAGCCGATTGCGTCTCTGTCTGCTACGCGGAAGGGCTGGAGCGTTGTAGTGGAACAGACCCTCTCGGTCAGCTTCCGGGGTGGTTGATGGATGATGGGTTCCCGTAACCTCATCCAGGAGACCCCAGTCATATTTTATGGTTGTGGTTTGGGGCTTATGGTGTACTCTGTCTGAATCACACCATGGCTGTCCCAGGAAACGTTTGTCGTTATTATCCTTCACTAACGACGAAAGTGCCCATAAATAGTTCAATGAAGAGGTAAAAGAATGAGAGCTTCAAAAAAGAGGATCGCGGCATAAAGCGACACGAATGGTGCGAGCACTCTTGGCTCGTTCATCCATTTTCTAACCAATCCATTTTAGTACAGATTGTTCTGTTTTGTATCAGCTACTTTTTGCAATTCATCAAGTGCACCTTCTACGACAGGGACATTTTGTTCATGTTTCAACCTTTTTAAATATTTTTATTCAGAACAGTATGATAGGCGTTCTTAAACCAAGTGCACTGAGTCTCCAACCTTGTGACTGCTTTCCACAGAAGAAATTCATATACCTTAAAGGCCGACCCAAAGTGGGCGTATTCTCGACGAATTTACGAGCGTTTCAGCGGACGTAATCACGGCACTTGGCGGGAGCTTGTTTCACAAAGGGGAAGAGGGGAGTGTAACCGAAACCTAGACGTCACTTTTCGTCGACATCTCCTCAGACGTTTGGTGCAGAAAAGCGCAAGAGGGGCCGACTCCGCGCTTTTCTTGAAACGTGGTAAAATGCAAATCGGCTGCTATATAATCACCTTCTTCAAGGGGAAGAAAGAACTGAATGTTCATCAGGGAAGAAATTCTAACTTTCTAGGGCTTGTCTTAGAAATGTGCCTTTGTAATCACCAGGTTGTTAACAAGTTTCGGCAGGAGGACGGCCAAGATCTCTGATCAAAACCCTTCCTTTTACAACCTTTTCATATCGCCAGCCATATAGATGATCTTTTCTTCCCTTTCAATTGTTCATCGATCGTTCGAAAAAGATATAGCGATTCCCTACACTAAAAAATTTCACCACTTATGTTGCCGGTTCAATATTGCTGGCATGATTTGCCGTAATCTTGAAACTGGACCGTCTGTAAAAACAAGGCATATAATTCCGTAAAATGACGGAACGTTCGTAGTTCACTTTACGGAGTTATCCGTTTCCCATTTTACGGGTAAAAGTTGCCGGTTCAATATTGCCGGCATGATTTGCCGTAATCTAGAAACTGGACCTTCTGTAAAAACAAGGCATATAATTCGTAGAATGACGGAACGTCTGTAGCCCACATTACGGACAGCTATCCGTAGGAAATGTGAAAGCTATCCGCACTAAATAACGAAGGACTATACCTTTCCGCCTTATAAGGCCAAAGCCGCGAGCCATACGTACCACCTGCACCTCCTATACATCAGGCGACTCACCTGGCAAAGCTCAAGATCTGCCAAGGGTGTCACCTGACGTATCAGAGGTGCAGGATTGGTGCGAATGACTCGTAGCTTTGGCCTTATATAAGGCGGAAAGGTATAGTCCTTCGTTATTTAGTGCAGACAGCTTTCACATTTCGTACGAATAGCTGTCCATAATGTGGGCTACAGGCATTCCGTCATTCTACGAAATTATATGCCTCGTTGTTACGGACAGTCCAGTTCAAAAAGACATAAAGGTCAAGTGCTTCATTATTTAGTGCAAAAAGTTTCCATGTTCAAGCAAGCCTAAGTCACATGAAGCTTTTGGGGTACAGATTAGTATGGAGAGTTCATAGCTCCGTCATTTAATATATGAACTTGAATACTTTTTCATCCTCAGCCAAAACATACAAGAGTTCATGTTTTGCAAAAGGAAAAGAGCACACAACCTGTACTTCTCATTGCCAGGATTTTGTTTGTGTGAGCTCAGCTGTTCCTATAGATGACAGCTCAACAAACGAACCAATTAAAAGGTTTCGCCACAATACCTTTATTGGAAGAAGGCATGCCTTGCTTTAACTTTGGAGAAAATTTACATTATAGTTGTCCTTGTGCTGGCCGTCTAGATGCCCGTCCATGCTTGTGCTTGTGGTTATCATTCAATTGAAGACCTCTTCGGTATCTTCATGGTGCATGTAAGGGCAGCTTGAAATAAAGAACAGAAGAGGATTCGAAATCAATACACAATCACAACAAATTGTACATGACATACATGGTTAAAGTCAGCGAGCAACGTGCTTACCGACTAGCCTAGCTCCCCACCTTTCTACTGTACATGACATATAAAACAAACCTCCCATAAATTGAACCAAAGTAAAAATATGCATTGATTTGAATACCGAACACAACAAGTGCTTGAGAAATAAAACTAGCAAATTAAAATTGCACAACAATTCAGTAATATTAAGCACATTGGATTGAGCCAGATCTCCCTCAGTGTATAAAGTAGGCTCGCGATAATTCAGACTCGGACATTTAATACTGCTGGTTAAGTCAAACAAATTTCAAAACTTTAGTTGACCCGCTACGTTTTCAATGTATTCATAAGCCGCTTAACTCGAACGGTGTTTTCGTGTAATTCGTACTTCTTGTTCTCGCAGCACCGTTGAGCGCAATTCTTTCCGAGCACCGGTGCACTGCGGAGAAGCAACACCCATGGAGCTTGCTTCCACTGGTGTTGCTTTTCCGCAGTGCACCGGTGCTCGGTAAGAAGTGCGCTCAACAGGGTTAAAGCAGAGCAGAACCGCATATAGACTGTTTTACTGAAAGAGGACGAGATATAGAAGGGGAAAGGGCTACCGGCGCTTTCCCCTTGCTGGAGCGTTAAAGAGAGTGAAAGTCGCAGATGAGAGGCTTTGCCGGGGTTCGGTGTAGGCGTTGCCGCTTTATTCTCTGTTTTAAACTTCCAAACTTAATTAGAGCCACGGGCTTGGATGGCGACCGTCCCCCGGTCATTGGGACACCATGGCTCAGTTATAGGGTGCACGAAGAACGACAGAAAGCGTTGAATACTGTCTGAGAACCTATGTAGCTTGCGCGAAATCTGGCAAGGCGAGTGCGGCTGTTTCCACAGGACCCCAATCTCCGGTGGTTGCGGGTTGCATCCGTAAACCGAGAAGACTTTTCCCTAACGCCATCCTCTCGACTCTGCTCGGAACATTTTGTGAATGGAGTGGGTACGACACTTAACGCTGTGCCATCGATGAACACGGGGTGCGCTCGCAAGCTGCGTGCAAATTTTCTCCTGATAATTGCTGCTTCAGCTTGTAACTTTTTGTAACTGAATTTATTTTAATATCAATATTTCGAAGTGGTGACACTGATTATATTTTTATCTACAGCACTTAGTTGAAGGCTGATTTGTGCCGCCGGGTGTGACTGGCAATTGGCAAAAAGTTAGTTCTATCGCTTCGCCTGAATCGCAAACTCCTGTGCAATACCAGAGAGCCATGAGCCCATGCTGACCGTCACAATGCGACTAGATTCTTCTTATTTTCAATATTAGTACATAATGTAGCTGGAAAGAAACCTTCAATTTCTGTTGCTGAAAGTTGAAACACGCTAATGCATTGATGCTTATAAACGTTGAAACATGCTCATGCGTCGGTGTTTATAAATGATTTATTCGAAAATCCCGTGCCGACGAGTGTGTCTTCTGTTGAGAACTGAAAACAGCATAATCGAGAGGGGCCTATTGCCAGAGCGAGTCGACCAATGATTCAGAGATTCGTAATCGATGCATGAGCATGTTTCAACTTTCAGCAATAAAAATTTAAGGTTTCTTAACGGCTACATTATGCGCTAATTTTGAAAATAAGAAGAATATAGTCGCGCTGTGACGGTCAACATAGGTTCATGGCTCTCTGGTATTGCGCAGATCGCGATTCAAGAAAATTGATAGAACTAAACTTCAACAATTTCCAGCCACACCCGGCAGCGGAAATGAGCCTTCAACTAGGTGTTGTAGTTGATAAAATTGAGTGACTGTCAACACTTCAAAATATCAATATTAAGATAAGTTCAGTTACAAAAAGTTACAACCTGACACAGCAATTATCAGGAGAAAACTTGCACGCACCTTGCAAGCGTACCCCATGTTCATTGACGGTACAGCGTTAAGTTCGGTGCGCGCTTCATTCACAAGGCGTTCCGAGCACAGTCGAAAGGATGGCGTTGAGGAAAAGTCTTCTCGGTTTACGGACGCAACCCACTGCCACCGGAGATCGGGGTCCTGTGGAAACAGCCGCACTTGCCTTGCCGGATTCCGTGCAAGCTACATAGGTCCTCAGACAGTATTCGACGCTTTCAGCCCTATAACTAGGGCTCGGAGCCCTAAAAGTAGGGCTCCGTGTTTTCGGAGTTTACTTTTCGTGAAATTCGGAGGGTGTTGTTCGGAGTTTATTTTTTACCGAAAATTCAGTGTTTATCGGAGTTTATTTTACGTAAATCCCCAATTCTCCAAAATTTGGAGATTAATTTCTCAGTGTTTCCTATTAAAAAAATAAATAATAACCGGATGCAAACGTATGCCAGATAAAAACACGCTTGTATCAATTAAGATTTCTTCAGTTAAATTTGGCGTTGGTGTCATTGGCAATACTAATTTGTCCCACGACAAAAGTCGCACAAAAGTGTGGCTTCAATAAACTTCGATACCTTAAAATCAATGAACTGCCGGAGGTAGCCGCAAGGAAGCTCGTAGTCATCCCATCAATCTATCCCGCGGTTGCGCGAGGTGGAGTGGTTTAGGATGTAATAGAGAAAAGTTTCAACTGCCCCTCTTCCCTATTTTATACAATCTCTATGGTCCATAGCTTTCACTGTTATCCCCAGAAGCACCCCCTCTCCTTTCTCTAAATCCCAAATCCACTGGCCCAAACTGGAAACCAAAAGAGTGGCTTTTGTCGTGACACGAATGGTAAGACCCCCTTTTGACAACGGTCCGAGGCTTGAAAGATAATTATGGTGTCATTTTCCCAGGACCATTATTCCTGCGTTGCTCAAATTGTAAAAAAATATATATATATATTTTTTTCTTTTTTTTTTGCGTGTGTGTGTGGGAGAGGGGGGGTGGCATGGGCACATAACAATTTGGAGTTTATTGGATAAATCCGAATTGCCAAAAATTTTACCGGCGGCTGTTTTTCGGAGTTTTTCGGATTTATCCGAAAACACGGAGCCCTACCTATAACCGAGCAATGGTGCTCTGATGACCGGGGGACTGTCGTCATCAAAGCCCGTCGCTGTAATTAGTTTGGGAGTTTATAACAGAGAAGAAAGCGTGAACGAAGTTCGGGCAATGTAGACACCCAACACTGGCAAAGCCTCTCATCCGGGACTTTCACTCTTTCTAATGCTCCAGCAAGGGGGAAAGCGCTAGTAGCTCTTTCCCCTTTTCTCTTTCGCTCTCAAAATGGCACTACCCACAATAAACAGTCTATAGAGAGAAAGGAGCGGGCAGAGCCAGGGAGTGCACCAGACGCAGATAGAGGGCTTGACAAGCTCTCTTGGCCAACCAGAAGCCGAAAAGTATCTCCGAGTCATGGTAGTGAGAAACAGTTTTAATAATTGCATAAGGGTTACATGTAGTAACTCTTCATGGTTATGGTGCACGCAATGTTTCGATTATGGTTATGCAAGGGGATGTAAGAAACGAATGCGCCACTTGATTTCTGTTTTGCTCACATGGAGTATGACCGCTTCGACGACAGATTCCCGGCGCTCGGCGCATGGACTATGTTAATCGATCTGTTGGTCGCGCATGCTTTCTATATCTTCTTGTATCTTCCACCGTGATATTTCATGACCGTGATTGAAACATCATGTGCACCATATTTCCAGTCACCGAGAGTTACTCCAATGCACTTATTCATTTTGTTTCCTGCAACTGCCGCCAGGGCATTATGCGCAGCTTATGGTTGGCCAGATTTGCATTTGTGAAAATGCTCTAAAGCACGCCCAGCCCACCTTCAGCCAATAATGCTTCCTCATTTGCCTCGTATACATCCCAATGAATGGTTAAACTCCCTTTATGTATGTCTCTGAAGCAGAGGACACATGAGCGACAAAAAGGTGGGCCGCGCGGCAGTTTCCACAGCCACTTGCGCGGGTGCTGTGATGTGGAGGAATGGCTTTACGTCACAACGTTCACGCAAGTTGCTACAGAAACTGCAGCGCAACGCCCTTTTTCATTACTCATGGCTTGATAGTCCATAATAGACAACTTTTTAGCTGGTTGAACAAACATAATTCTGTTTTGAGGTGTCATGTGCTGTCTAAAGAGTCCCCAATAAAAAAAAATAAAAAAAAACATTTTTGAGCATTGAATAAACCTGTCATAATTTCCCTACACCCCCCTTCCTGGGGAAACCCCTCGTTCGGTGTGCTGCAACATGCAGGGCTACGACGAAATTTTAGTTAACGATTACGACTCTTACTAACAAGATTAAAAGAAAACTTAAGACACCATTTTTGAGGTGCCTACAATCAAAAGTTTTTGCTTTTTTAAATTCAAGGACTTTTTTAGTTTTTCTTTAAACATGGTGCCTATGAAGCACCTCATTAACCTGAAATACTATACCCCTTTTCAGCTCCAGAACCGTAGTAAAACAAGATTTCCCAGACTAGTGTTAAATTAGAACAATGAGAGCAAAGTTCTTTCGTTAAGAGGTGCTCACCTGATATGCATCTGCGGAATCGGGCATTGGCCATTGCTCCCAGAACTGAAGAGCTGGCTCTGTAAAAAGAAAGTATTGTTCACCTTCCTGTGCATATTTTGTGCAGTTGGAAGAGACAAAAGGTTGTTAAAAACCTTTTGTCTCTTCATTGTTAAAAATTAGCAATCCTTCTGATGTGCAAACTTTACTGTTCAAGGCTCCTAGGAGCAGTTTACGACGCTAGTGCTCAATCAATACAATTAGAGAAAAGTTGTTTCTTTAAAGTAACAACATTATTTAAAATTGGAAGTGAGTTTTACTCTCATAGTGCTATAACACATGAAATGCAATATTTAAGAGTTTTTTTTTTAAATTTTAAATGGAATCTGTGTATAGGCCACATGACGTCAGATCAAGCGACATAGATTTTTTTGCCAAATTTAGTGGGGAAGCTGAATTGGTGCATAGGTCACGTGACATCCATTTTTCTGCTAAATTTAGCAGGAACCTTACTTTGTCTGTAGCTCACATGACGTCAGATTATGTGACATAAGTTTTTCTGCCAAATTTAGTGGGGAAATTGAATTGGTCTGTAGGTCACGTGACATCAATTTCCCCACTAAATTTAGTGGGGGAACCTGAATTTGTCTGTAGGTTACACGACGTCAGGACACGTGAAATTGATTGTCCCGCCAAATGTAGCAGGAGAACTGAATTAGTGCATAGGTCAAATGACATCAATATTTCCGCTAAATTTAGAGGGGAAACTGAATGGCTGCATAGGTCACGTGACGTCTATTTTTCCACTAAATTTATCGGAGACCTTGAAATTGTCTGTAGGGCTCGTGACATAAATTTTTCTGCTATATTTAGAGGGGAAACTAAACTTGTGTAGAGGTCACGCAACAGCAATGTCCCCGCTAAATTTAGCGGCAAATGCACGGATGGATGGACAACATTTTGGGATTGGAGGGTAATGTGTAAAAGCACTTAATGTTTAAAAAAAAACGCTCACCTGATGTGCATCTCTGAAAACAGGCTTTGACTAGCAATGAATTGTAGCCCCAGGACCGAAGTGCTGTTTCAGTAATGCTTCCTGCACAAACAATTCAAATGTAAGAACACAAGCCCAAAAATTTTCTTGCCATTCTCCTTCCCCTACTCTTCTGTGCATTTAATTTATTTCATCCCTTGGCAAATTCTAAAGATTTCAAAGTGCTTATCCTAAGTCTTTCTGTTAGAGCCTGGTTCATGTTGCAGAAATTTGGCCGAATGGGTAACCCGGAGCATTCATTGTTCGTCGAGACAGTTTTCCTTTTACTCCATCCTGTTCTTGACAGCAGAAACTACTCTTCCTTGACCACAGTCTTCAAAGGACACATGCAAAGGAAAAGAACTTTTTTTAAAACAGTTCAGATGAAAAAAGGATGTCATAAAACAATTTTACAACGAAGAAAGAAAAATTTTAGAGCTATATTTACGGCGCTATACGCATTTGTAGTTGGCACCCGCGGGCGGTGCGAAAAAGTGGCGCTTATCACGTGGTGCTTGCGCTCTTTTGGAAGCTTCCTATGGTTTCTAAAAGGGCGCCAACTACAAATTCGTTTTGCGCAGTAAATATAGCTCTAAATTTTTTTCTTCTTCTTTGTACATTCGCTTTGTAATATTCTTTTTCCATCTAGCCTGTTTAAAAAAAGTATTTTTCCCTTGCATGTTTTTTAAGGACTTTTCACAGATCATACACAGGAGGCTGGCATTGCCAATACAAGCTCATGTCTTCACTTTGAGCATGGAATAAGGCTAATAAGCATACGTCTGCAATCCGCAATGTCTGATCTACGGAAAGTTTCTGTTTTACCAAGACTCGTACCATTCCATTGTCAAAGGAGCAGGCACTGTTAATAAAAACTTCCTTTCATTACATTGTTTTAAAGAACAATTGTTCTTTCTTAATTAGGATCAAATGATCATCTTAGGATAATTGACAAATAATGGTAGATTCACATGATGGATCGAATTGCAATATTCATCCGTGAACCGTTTGTCACGTTACCATCATGTCGGCTATTCCAACGATTCGCACCTCGTCAGCGGACGCCCAGACTGTAAGGGCAGAGTGCCTTTTCAAGCGCAGATTTTTTGGCGGGTGAGTAACAGTAAAAGCGTTTACAGTAGAGTGCCAACAGCACAGCAATATTTTTGTTTTTGAATAAGCCAAACAAAGATAGTGCACCACTGTGTTTTGTCATTCGCTGTTTCATTTTGTCGAGCCATTCTTATTTTCCACTCGTGAAAGAAGCTGCAAGAACTTTGCCCAGCTGACGCGCCGCAGGTTCTGGTACTCCTCCAGGTCGGTGTCAAGAAGCTTCTGTCAAAACTTGCCTAGCATGCTGCAATCTTTCCTGCACGTCCACCCAGTTTTCCACCCAGCAAGACCTTTCTTACGGCTGTAGTGTGCTGAAGAGTGGTGCACAAGCAAGCAATGCATAAAGGCATTTCCAAATGCCTCTCCGCGACCCCAAGACTTAATCGCTTTAATGCTGAAGCCTTCTGGAGCAAAACCGTACTTGTGTCATGTGGTTAGTAGAACTAGTGGTGCTTCACGCTAAGCCTATCACGATGCTTTGTCTCACTCGGTATGTAACAGCGGCACACAACGATTCTTTTTCATGATAGCACCGTGATCGTAGTCGCAAACATCACTTCTGACCTTTGAAAACGGTGCCACAGTGCAATGTTGGCCTTTTGCGGAATTGCAGGGCCGCAAATAGGTTCAGTCAGTCCTTGCTGTCATTCGCTCGTCTCCTCCGTGTAGACGCACTTGGGGGACTGACGTTCCGTGGACGTCTTGTAAGTGATCAATCCATCTGCGGATAAACTCGTCGTGTGAATCGGTCATAAGTAGACTGCAAAGTCTGCACTCACTTAACATTTCTGTTGACGTTGCCTGCACAGTCATGAAAGTGTGTCTCGTATCAAATTAGATATTCTCAAAGGAACAAGGAAAATGCATAATAATGTTGCACATTGTTCACCTTAACCACTGAACTTTCTTCTTTCCTTTAGCTTTTGTTTTCTTTTTCTTTTTTTATTGCATATACGGCCCAGGTCGCACGTGTCTCCACAATCAGTCGCCATCCTTAAAAATGTGTACAATTAAAAAAATGCGTGCTGCCATCTCTGAGCAGCAACGAAAACTACGCTCGGAACAAACCTGGGATGCCCAAAAAGAAACAAGGGGCAAGGTATCGTGCGCTGATGAGCTACACTCATCCTAAACGGTTTAGGGACGGCTCTATAGGTGGACGAGCTAGGGCTTGTCCAAAACGGTTAAGGGGTTAAGGTGCACTAGCACCTTCCACGACATTGTATCTTATTTAATATTTTATGATTCTAAATTACAGGACTAGGTAACAGAAAATAACAAGAGGAAGACGGGACGTCATATCTTTTTATGTTCTCATTTTTTCATCAGTCCTGTATTAAAAGGTTTTCATAGTAACAATAACGGTTGTATGTTATCTAACCTTCTTTCTTGCAATCTCCTGCTTACCAACTCAACCAGCGAAGTAACCCCTCTCCTCTCCTTCCTTCCTTCCTTCCCCTTCCCTCCCTTCCTTCCTCCCTCCTTCCCTTCCCTCCTTCCTTCCCTCCCTTCCTTCCTTCCCTCCCTTCCTTCCCTTCCCTCCCTCCTTCCCTTCCCTCCCTCCCTTCCTTCCCTCCTTCCCTCCCTTCCTTCCTTCCCTCCCTTCCTTCTTCCCTCCCTTCCTTCCTTCCTCCTCCCCTCATTCCCTCCCTTCCTTCCTTCCCTCCCCTCCTTCCCCTCCCTCCCTCCCTTCCTTCCTTCCCACCCCTCCCCTCAGAACAGACACAGAGAACGTCTCAACGTTCTCTGTGTCTGTTCCTTCTACTGAAAGTTCTTCCGATTTCATCCACCGCAGTCTCAGGTGTAATACAACATGATATACAAGATTTTGTATAGAAAGTCAGTGCCCCAGTCGAAAAAGAACTTTTTATACTCTCCGCAAACAACATCATCAATACAGACCCTACTTCTAAAGGCGCACGTCACGCAATGTTTCGAGCAGTTCCCGAAAAAAAAAAAAAAAAACCAACTAGAATCCAACTTTCCACAGTGGAAGCGAATACGAGCGCCAGCACGCTAACGGGTACCTTTAGCAATCATGGGTTCCACAAAACACACCGCCAAGCTAGGTGGTACCAAGCCGCCACCCGATTTGCAGAAGTCAAAAATTGTTTACCGATCTACGAGATAAAGCTCCGATACAATCACCAAGTGCCTCGCTCGGCCGCCACTGCGTGCGGTGGGACCTTTGCCTCTGGGTGCGTTCCCGCAATCTGATTACTCGCTCAGTGACAGATCGGTTCCGGGACTTCCTTGGCAAAAGCTCGAGGGTCGTCCAATGCGGAACGCACGTATGCGACAAGGAACCGCACACGGTCGCTTTCACGCCGCCTGCGCACACAAGAACACGTCATAAACGCTCCGAACAGAAAGAACTGAAAAAGTAAAACGAATTGGCAAGCACTCACCAACTAGACTCAACTCCACAGCTGGTTCCATGGGCACGCCGGTACCTAGGACACTTCCTTTTTCCAAAGCGTTCTTCGATGTTTTCTTCCTAAAGTCTGCAAGCGCCCAAAAGTT